>RJWH01008314.1:0-31707 GCA_004363575.1 Solenodon paradoxus
AGCCCTGGAGACCTAGTGATTTAAAGGGGGCACAGTCCACATACATCCCATGGTCCCTGGTTCAAGACCTGAGGCAGGGAAAGAACCAATGATGAACAACTGAATAAAATAAAGTGCTGCTTCCTCCTCTCTTTGCCTACCTGCCTGCCTGCCTACTTCCTTTTATCACTGCCTGTACCTTTCCTTTAAAAAGAAAAAAGAGATCACATATAAATAAATAAATAAATAAATAAATAAATAAATAAATAAATAAATAAATAGAAATAAAAACTAAGGCGCATGCTGATGGCTTAGCAGTTAAATCTGCAACACTGGCTGGTTGATCCACATACAGCTCAAGGACCCAGGTTCAAGACCCTCAGTGGAATGACCAAGGTGAACAACTAAATGAGTAAATACTTCCTCCTCTCTGGTCCTGCCTATCCGTCACTTCATTCCTGCCTATTTCTTTCCTGTAAACAAAACCAAACCTAAGTCCTACTACACTAACTGGACTTACTCATTATATTTTTCAATAGCACGAAAAGTACATACTTTGTCTTTTCCTTTGCAAGTATTTTCATCTGCGTGATCTCAAGTATTTCTTTTAATAAGCTTTAATTAGGATACAAAATTTATACCAGAAACTCAAACTCAAAAGATTAAATAATGTGCTTTAAGTCACCCATCTAGAAAGCAATGAAGTCAGCATGTGTAGTTATTATTCCAAGCTGGTATAAAATTCGGGGGTTATTAATTTCATATTCTAACTGCATTTTATGCCAAGAAGCTCCAAGAAGCATCTCATAGGGTGAACTTCCAACTCACTTGAGCCAAATTTCAATCTCCCCAGTGCCAAGCACAGCCCAGGCCCTGCAGGACATGGTGAGGGGACACCACTCACACTGGAGTGCAGTACAGTAATGGCAGAGGCCGAGTGTTAAATAGCTTCTATGCTAGAGATACAGAGGCCTGGGGAAGTCTGTGAGGCAGCGCTGTTTTCACTTGGCATTAATTTCATCCTCTATAGTGACTACCCTGGCGACAAGCCGAGGGGCTGCCAGAGGCACTGTCTGCTGCAGTTGGCTCTATGCACTTCTCCAAGTAATTTCTGTCTCCTCTTTTCCACGTATTCCCAGGGACTACCCTTGAGTCGTGGCACTTGACACATCAGCCCCTTCTGTGGAGTCATGTGTTAATCATGGAAGCTCTGACTTTGTGTCTGAGATTGTTTGGCGTCACCTTCAAGGTGAGAACAAACACTGGCTTTCATCGAGAAGGGGCAAAGTCTCTGAAAAGTGTGCCAGATCAAAGTCCCAAGGGAGTCAGTCAGAGTCTTGTGTGGCAGGAGGCTGACACACCCAATTTTTCTCGGAGGGTCAGCTGGCTTGATAGAAAGAGCAGGTCGCCTGGATGTGGCCCTCTCTGCGGCTCTCTTCTGTTTTGTCTGAAGCCTGGACAAGCATAGGGCTGCCTGGGGAAGAATGACATCTGTGACAGAGCCTACCCTATGCAGCTGTTGTCATTGGCATTGGAGTCCCCCACACTGCGATCTTTCAGAGCGCCTCTTAAAAAGCTCTGGATTCACTTGGTATTGCAATCATGTAAACAGCCCTCTTGAAGATTACTTCACACTGCTTAAATGTTAGCCTTGTTTATTTAAATCCCAGAACAGGATGCTTTTACCTTCAGAAACCACAGTGTGACCTCTGAGGCGATCGGGCTACCCTGGAAAGGACATATTTCACGTGATAGTAACTTCATTCCATGGCACAGATGAGATGGAGCTGAAATGGTGCCTCAGGGTGGGACCCAGGCCAGGTTCTCACTTTCCGCCTGCCCTGCAGACCATGTGCACAGAGGCTCCAGCTCATGCACCATTCAGCTGTCCAGATGGAAGTCCATCCCTTAAATCCAGTAGCTCAAGAGGCCTATAGTGAGGCCAGAGAGGAACAGTCATGTCATGGGTACACTCAGTGATCAAAAGTCCACCCTCTGCCTTCAGAAGGGACCTTTCATACATCCTGCTGAACAAATGGTGATCTAACCCTTAAAAATGAAAAAACCTCTCAAGAAAACAGATCCCAACCCTGCACACACTTACCCCAGATTAGTGTGCCCAATTTAGCCTGGGATCCCTTGTGGAGCCTTGATAATATAGAAAGCAGGTGACTTCTCTTGAGTAGCATTAAGTTGCCAGTCAGTCTTAAAGGGAAGCAGACTCAGGGGTGACTCCAGCTCTTTGAAATGTGAGGCTTATTTGCCCACCCCTGGCATCTCCCTTAGACCTGCTCCAGGGTTGCGACCTCTCCTGGATCTCACCACCAATAAGACAATCAGAAAGTGAATGTCTACGCTCCAAGCAAAGACACACAGGCCAGGTGTCTGTCATCTTAAGAGAAATAAAGTAGTGATTGTCTAGCACCGGTCTCCAGTTTTCAGGAGAAAATGCTAATCTGACCTTTGAGATCATGTTAATGTATCAGTCTCTTTTTGCTTCCCGGGGGCAGGGGGAGGGGGGAACAGTTTTGCTTTTAAAACCAGGATTTAATACAACATGAAAAGAATTCTGGACTTCAGAATCTGGCAAGATTGAAAAGGCAGAATTTCGCAGAGCAGAACACTTACCGTTTTGATATCTCAGATCACCAATTACAAGGTCTGGGTCTAAAAAGTACCATTTAGCAGCCTGCCAGGCAGAAAGAATCTCTTCACTTTCTCAATCAAGATGAAGAAATTAGAAAAGCATCCATGTGCCCTGGGACCCAGAGACTCTGTCCCTAACCTGTTTCATAACCTCTCCAAGGGCTTGTGCTAATCTTAGCACAATGGGTTTCCTCAGATCAAGGTGACCTCCCTCTCAAATGTTTTTCTTGTCTGCTGCTCCTTGGCTCCCTTGCCTTCAGCCTTATGCAACTTCTCTTATCTGTGCCCCAGCAATTGGTAATCTGTGTCCCTTTGGACACAGCTAATCATTCCATCGGTCTGCGATCCCTTGAGATTAAGATGGTTAATTATACT
This sequence comes from Solenodon paradoxus, assembly GCA_004363575.1. Classification (NCBI taxonomy): domain Eukaryota; kingdom Metazoa; phylum Chordata; class Mammalia; order Eulipotyphla; family Solenodontidae; genus Solenodon; species Solenodon paradoxus. The sequence continues at coordinate 3,001 of RJWH01008314.1, forward strand.
TTGGGTTTGTGAGCTCATTTTCCTCACAGTGCATTCATGTCTCTGATTTCACCTTCCTGAACATTTTGGTCTGAAACTCAGTATTAGCTCACTTAACTCTTTGGTCCCAGTCTCAGATTTTTCTTAGGTCTAAAATGAAGCATGTCCACTAGATAATTTTTTGTGTGTATCAGACAAAAAAACATAGAGCTCGGTGGGGACAGAGCTAGGACAGGGACCAGAATCCAGCCCCTCTTTTGTTTGGGAGATATGCTGCCGACCACCTTTCCAGAATAATCCTGAACTCCCCATTCTTTTAGTTGTTCTTTTCAAGTCTGATCCTCCAGAAACTTTATCACGTAACTCCATTCTATATCCTGGATTGCTCTGTGACTTTCTCGGTTTTCCCTGGAACTTGTTCCTTATTCTCCTTTCCCTAGGTAGGAATGATTCTTTCCTAAATCCCTTCCATAACAGCTCAGTAACTGACTGCTCCCTCCCCACACAGCTCAGAGCCTCCTTCCTGCCACCACAGGCCTCACCCTCAACACACCCTTGACAAGTAAGGGGTCACACTCTGCTCCTCCCAGACCTGTTCTTGGCTAGGTAGGGGCTTCCTTTGGCACAGAACCCACAGCCCAGCCCTGACTCTTCTGATTCCAGAATAAACTTTGGCCATGGGCCTAGGACAGCAGGTCACAAGCCTCTTGGGAGCATATGGGAATGGGCCTTTTCCCTTGTCATGCATGAAAACTCAATTACAAAGGTAATCCTGTTTTGTAATATTGACAAGCAAGGGCAAGCTGTAGGTAGGACAGCAGTCCAGCCCCAGAGACAGACGACGCTATTACTGGCAGGCCAGCCTGGGGAGCAGTTCAGCTCTGGGATCTCTGAGGGCCCAACCTTTTCCTATGAGTCCTCCAGTTCCTTCTAACTAATTTATAACATGCACATATTCTCACACACTCATATGTACACAGGTAAACATGTACACACCAGCATACCTGTACACGTACACTCCAGCATGCACACAGTCATACACATACAGTGTGTTAACAAGGTTCTGTCCACAGTGGGGCTCAGATTTTTATTGTCTTTAGAATTCTTTTGTTCTAGGAAAAGGTATTAATATTGTGTCAGAATCAGGATCAATCTAGCTTCAGACATTGACCTTGAGTAACCAGGGAATCTGCCTCTTTGTCTCTGCTATGAGTCTCCACAAAAGAGATTCATATCTCTTGGCCTCAAAGGCCTCTCAGTCTTCAGAGAAACTTTTTCCCCCAGTAAATTGTAAGTAGTCAGGCAAAGGACTCTTATGTGACTCTAGCTCCTATCTTGACCCTGGATCGAATTTTCAGTTGCTTTGGTAGGGTGGGAGCAGAACCCTGGAGAAAGGGAAGCAGAAAAGACTTGCAAAGGGAGGTTTTTGGCCCAGCAAGGGGAGAGAGGGAACGAGGGAAACCAGTACCCCACAGACACTGCCCAGCCCAGTAGGCCCAAGTTATGGAAGAGATGAGAAATTTCACTTACTCGGTTAGTGGCTCTGCACTGAGGGCTTATTGTGTGCCAGGGCCATGCTGGGTACCAAGGATGCTGTGGCGAGTCAACCAGAGACAGTCCCTACTCTCCTGGAGCCTGTGGTCCACTTGCAGGAGGGTGGGGGGAGAAATGAACCCCAAAAATCACACTGACAAACACATCATTGCCAACCAAAATGAAAGCACTTTAGGAAGAGTCTTTAACAACAGCACCAATGACCAACCAAGACAAGGAGTGAGGAAGACTTTCTTAGGGAGTGTTGCTTAAGCTGATCATCAAGTAGAATTAAGTAGAAATACAGAAAAGCAGACATTTCAGTTAGCAGGAATTATGGGTGCGAAGGCCCCGTAGTGGAAAGAAGCCACCTATTACTCCCACATACATAATCTTTAACCTTCAGTAAACTTTGAACTTCAAGGAGAATGTTCCTCCTAAAAATGTCTTTCCCTTTCCCTTTCCCCTTCCACTTCCGCCTACTCTTAAATCAATCTGAGCAACACAGAGCCGATGAGCTGCGTAGGAGAAAGACTTAAAAAAACAAAAGTTGCAGACAGTAGCTATGACAGCCATTTCCTGTTAGGTGTCTCTTACCACAAACCTTCTTAGTCAAATAAATTAGCACAGGAAAACATTTTGGAGATGGGTGTGGAAGAAACACATACTGAAAAATCAAGAAAAAATCCCATGTACTTTTCAGAGAAATTTTCCAAGTCTGAGGTAAGGGCCAGAGCAACCTCCACCATAAGGGCTGAAGGGCTCCCAGGACATTAGTCCTGCTCCTGTACTTAACCTGCAGGAAGCTGAGGCCTCGTTCCTTCTGTCCCATAAGACCAAATCTGCTGGCTTTCTTCTATCGCATGAGGCACAGAGTTGAAACTGCCCTCTACAACAATGTACAGGAATGCCATGATCTTGTGATATGTAAAGGAGAAGGAGGAAAAGTGTTAGACACTTAGCATCTTCTATATCTGGCCTTTGCAATCACCATGGGAGACCGGGACTCAGCCCCATTTTACAAACGAGGACAGAGGACCACTGAGAAGTTAAAGAACTTTCCCAAGTTCATCCAGATACAGAGTGGCAAGGTAGGATTTTAATCTGGTCTATTTTGAAAGCTCATACTTTGTCCCTCCCAAATCCAAGGAATGTTTCTGTGGAGAAACCTTCGCTGGGTCCCAATCGCCACTGATTACCAGTAGGCTACCCATCAGCACCTACTCAGACATGCTCCCCGTTTGAACTTGACTTAGCACACTTGATCTGAATGTGCTCTGTATTCCACCTCTGTCATCAGTCCCCAAGAAGAGGTGTCCCTTGGTTCCTCTGTCCCATCCCAGAGGCTGACTGGTATTTGAATACTTGAGTTGGCAGTTGATGCTCTCACTTTGGGTGTGTATATTTTTGGTTTTGTTTTGCTTCAGCTATTTCTACTAGAAGCAAGAACACACAATTCCCAAACTCAAAACATGCTATTCATATCCTACCAGCTCCACATATTCAGTATCTGGACTTGTCCCGTTCCCAAAACCCCAGTGGCTGAAGGGCCACGCTGCTGCACGTGGGTCTTAGAGGAGATGTAATGCAGTCTCCCCTTCTGGGACAAGAGTACCTACAATGGCATGTCCAAGGAGTGTTCCAAGGAGCATGAAATATGCTATGGACATTAGTAGATTTTACACACACACACTTTTGGCTGCAAGTTTTCTCAAAGCCAAAGAACTTCTCTGCCATAGAATGTGGTAGAGATGACTAACTGTCCTCCATTCTCTTTGCCTTTCTTTAGTAACAGAACACTCAACTTTCAGCTGTGCATATGTCTACCCAATAAGAGACTTCTCAGATCCGCCCTTATGACTGGGAATGATAATCTGACTAAGATCTAGATGTGGGGACTTGAATAGAAGTGACTATACTAAAAATCCACTGAATTAAATGCTTTAAAAAATGCGTATTAGGGTATATGAGTTACATTTCAGTAAAGAAATAAAGAAAACCATTGAATTCAACCCAAAAGTTTTCCCAGAAGCTGGTGAAAAACAAAAAGTTTAAAGACAAAGCAATTTAGTTTCTCAAATATTCTCATAAAAGATCAAATATAGTGGTTAGCTCCTGAAGATAGAAATAAAACTTTTAGTAATTGTGACTTGATTTGTATACTATATGCATTTCAGGATTAGAGTTTTTAAATAACTTGATTTCAGTTATCACTGCAATGCCTGTTTATTTTGGAGGTTTTAAAGATAGAAATGCATAGATAAAAAATGATGAACTTCCCATTTTCATGCCTGTCTCCATCCTCCACAAAGGCAGCGGGTGGGTTGGCCATTGTCTTCTACATGCAAAGCCCACCTATAAAACCTGGCACCTTAGTCAAATAAATTAGCACAGGAAAACATTTTGGAGATGGGTGTGGAAGAAACACATATTGAAAAATCAAGAAAAAATCCCATGTACTTTTCAGAGAAATTTTCCAAGTCTGAGGTAAGGGCCAGAGCAACCTCCACCATAAGGGCTGAAGGGCTCCCAGGACCTTAGTCCTGCTCCTGTACAGTCATACCAGGGCCGGCACCACTAAGTCTTCCTCAGAACACGATCTTATAAAAGCACCATCGTTCCTATGTCCTCTAACTGCCTGAATGTCCCCTCATATTTAAGTTCTGGATTTTGATTTCGTAAGTATTTCCTTTAATGCAAGAAAAGTGCCCACAGCACCTAATAGGGGGCTAAGATATGAGCAAGAAAATGGAAATAGAAGAGAAACCCACCCTCTACCAAAACCACAATCCTCAGATTAAATTTTCCCATTAATCGTATACCAGCATTTCCCTCCCAAGCCCTGAAGGAGCATCAAAGTAACACCTTAAGTTTACCATCTGGATATCCAGTACAATTTGGAAGTACCTGAGGTCCTTGTTAGAAATCCAGAGGTGTGTTACTCCCACTAGATTATTTAAATGGAAATATATTGGGAGAAATAAAGGAAAAGGAAGTTTAAAATACAGACTCCAGTTCAAATTTTATTTATATACAAAAATATATTATAATAGGAAAAGCATATTACTGTTTCCAACTATATATAATTAATTACAAATATCTTCATAAAAGCACTTTAAATTACAGGAAAGCTATGTTTTAAGAGAAAATACAATATTAGCATGGGTAGTCTCTTCTAACATGCTGCAAGCAGGCAAACAAAGTCAGTTTCACTGTCTTCATTGCCCAGAGATGAGCCCCAAGGCTGACTTTCAGGCAAGCCTGAGAATGGCCTGGTAGTAGATGAGGTCTCATCTCTGATCCATCTGGCAGCAAATTTTCTCAGCCAATTTTACCAGGTCCTCACAGCTTGCTGAAGCTTCTCCGTTATAATAAAAGGACCCAGAACCTCTTGCTTTACATACCTGTAAATGAGAGATAGATAAGGTTATCTACTACAAAGATTGACAATTCCACTGTAACCATTATCACACCATCTTAGAGTCATCAAAGCACCAAACTTAATGGCATCCCTCCCACGGAAAGTCTGTCTATGAACTGGTAGGACTAGGCTACAATTTCCATGGAGTAGACAGACCGATTACATGGGTCTAATACAAATTGTGCTGAAATTACAAGAATCTCTGTTGAAACAGGCCTTCGTCTTCTGATGTACAGTACATGAGAAAATGGGCAATAAAACTTCAAGTAAATAGAGAACAGAAGGACTTTCTACCTAATATTTAGAGCTATTGGAAACAGTGTTCAGAACAGTTATTTTTTAAATAATCAACTCTGGATCTAATTTTTCATACTTTATCTGCTGTTCAGCATAACATAGCACAAAATCCTTTTTATAAAAAATCAATCTTTCACTGAAAAATTAAGAGATGAGGACAAAATTCTCTAAGCCTGTTCTGTGACTGAACAAGAGGAGAGTTGCTGAAACTTCTATTCCAGAATCTATCTGGTCTTTCTGGTGCTTGCAAGCTTGTCCTTTTGATATGACTGTCTAGATAGATTCTCAGGATTCCTTCTTCTAGATTCCCCTATTGCAGTCATGATCTGTTACCTTCAGTTCCCGTCATTCTGGGTCACACAAAATGGGGTACCGTGAATCTACTTGCCAAATGAGAAAAGAAGCATTGTGAATTTAATCTATGTCTTTCAGTCATTGTCATGGGTCTTTGGTTACACGGTTTCTTCAAGCCAATTCTCTTTTGAGACCCTGCCCTCTGAAAGTCACCACACCCTGGCGTAAACCTGGGAAAATTTCACTGGCCCATGTGATGGAAGTCGCTGGCCGGTTGCATAATGACTGTGTTGTCAATCCACTCATTTTTCCTCTGTAAACCCTGACAGGTCATCACGATGGTAAAGCTCCAGTCTTGCCCTAACTACTTTACACTCCAATTCTCAAACAAGACGCCGTTGTTTGTTGGTGGCCTGTTCTCACAGTTGGGGAAGGCATGAGCCATCTGATTTAACACCAGCTTATCCTTAGAATTCCTTTCTGAGCCACTGGGGTCCAGTTTCTGAAGCTAAAGAAGCCTTTCGACATAACTTCCTGCCCCCAAGCAAGCTAGTAAACATTATAGCACTTTATCAGGGATGTCAGTTAGTTTTCTGTTTGGTTTTTAAATACTAGGCATGTACTCACTTGCTAATGTTCTGTCAAGATCAGCAATAAAGTCTTCTAGCTCTTTTGTGTCTCCAAGTTTGGCTGAAAAACAAGAGCTGGAGTTCAGTTTCCATATCAAAGACAGCTAATGACTCTGACATTTCTTTTCCAGGAGAATGCAACCTCATTTTGCATCTATTTTCAGAGACTTTATTGAAGAGTGTCCTGTACCAACCCTATGTGTCTACTCCAATGTTTACTGACAGTCAACTCAGAAATTCATTCTGAAGATTTGCCTAAATGTTTCCTTTTTATTTTACAGTTCATCACCCTCCGCCACAAACCCTCCACTTCCACCCAGGCCCAGCAGTCTGGAAGAAGACTCTCCCTTCACTACCTTAAAAAGTCTGGAAGGTGTGAGATGTGGGGCGGGGAGGTCAAAAGTTTTCACTTTATATTGTGGGGTAGGATTTGAGTTATCAGTCAAAAATATTCAGTGAGCACATGGCATGGTCAGTCGGATTCTGTAACTCCCACTAAACTTAGCCTCTGATGCTTTCTTAGTTGTGTTATCACTGTAAGGCAATAAAGCAGCCCTCAAAGTCTCCAAAGTATGAGGTTTTCCAGGATCCCAAACAGCCTCACCACATCCAGGTGTCAGCACAAGGTAACAAGTTGCTCTTAACCTGACTTTGACCCTGCTTTATCATGAGATGTAGATCTTACATTTTTCTGTAGAGTTCGTCACTCATGTCTTCTCTGAAATGTATTGTAAGGTTTTTCTGGGCTCCGCGAGGAGAAAAGCTCAATCAGACAAAAAATGTCGAATAGCCAGGGCTTTATTGGGGTTTGCACACCCGGGCGAAACTCCCAAGTCCGCAGAAGGCCGGGAAGTCGCGGGCTTGGAAGTCGCGCCCAGAACAAAGGGGTACTGGCTCTTTAAGCAGAGGAATTTCCCGGGCTTCCCATATGGGGATTGGGATTGGCCCTGTGAATCCAGGCGTGGGGGTTGCATCCCTTATTCTGACGTCATCCACCTTTTTCCCGGGCTTGGCCTTTCCCGGGCATGGCCGCTGCTGCTTTTGTCCCTGGGCCAGCCTAACATTCCAACCTCTTTGATAGGATAAAGGGGTGGCTGATCGTTCTGGCTACTTCCCGCTGACAGGTGGGGCGTAGAGGGGAGGGGGTCAGAGGTTGGTGTCGTCTGGCCCAGGAGAGTAGGCCCTGGTCTGTAGCAGCAGCTGGAGGAATCTCAGAAAGCATTATGCGGGCTTGGAAGTCGGGCCTGGGTGTGCAAACCCCAAAAAAGCCCTGGCTATTCGACATTTTTTGTCTGATTGAGCTTTTCTCCTCGCGGAGCCCAGAAAAACCTTACATGTATCACTGAATATTTTTATTAATTAACCCGTTGGCTCATTGTTCTTCACTTTTAAAGTCTATTTGCCACTAGGACTTTTTTCTTTTTTTCCTCTTTTTAATTCCTACCTTTTAAGGATCAAGTAACAAATCTGTGCATGTTTTCAGTCACTTTCTAACTGCTCGGTCTTTCTGAATTCAATAGATTTCTTACAGACCAAGGTCTGGACAACAGCTGAGTCCTAGTGACTGCTGATACTGCTATTTGAAGAAGAAAAATATCTTTAAAATGTCTTTCGAAAAAGAGAGAAATTCTGACTTAATGCCAGAGTAAGAAAAGTAATAGAATCTTCTTATTTCTTTAAAACTATGTTCCATTTTTTATTGCATTCTGTAACTATTTTCAGCAAGTATAACATTTCTGAAGGAAAAAACTCCTTTTGTTTTCAAAAGGGCACTTGTCCAATATAACAGAACATTCAGCTCACTAGCTAGAGACACTTAGTTCCCAAAACTAAGAAACTGCTCATGCATCTTTAAAAACCTTTTAGGCCTATTAATACCATAGTCGAGACAGGCTGGAGCTGCTATTTTGAATCACGTTAGATCATTGCTTGTCTCATAATGACGACCCCTTTTAATTGCTAAATGGGTGATTGGAAAGTATTGATAAATAGCTGCCATAAAAGACCAAAAATGCTATTTTCTGCAAAACCTAACTGCTGAGTTTGACGTTCTAGAACCAGCCAGTCTGGGAGTGCACTGTCATTGGACAAGTTTGATTATACCCACGAGAGTCAACAGAATCTAGAATATACAAGATTTCTTTCTCCCTGTGAATTTGGTTTCCTGCCGAATCATCTGACTCCATTTTCACATGGACTAAAATCTTGAGAAATAGAAAATTCCACTTCACACTGTACTATGCCGGGATACTGGTGTTAGCTGCTTGTTTTTCACATTCAGGAGAGACTGATGAGGAATAAGTGGGAAGGGAGATGACACTGAGATGAGAAAGGGGAAAAAAAGCAAACAACTTACATGCCAATGAATGCACTTACCTCTTCGGGGAGTGACTGCAGGCGACGGCAGAGTTGGGGCTGAGTCTGTCGGAGAATTCAGTTTCTCATCACTGAAACTGAAGCTGCTCCTGTAAAGTGAGTCTGCACCTTTTCAGAAAGAAAACGTGCTTATGAGAAATGGCTTTCAATTGTATACAGAGAACCAAGAGCTAATCCCCAACAGGAGCAAAAGTCGTTAAGTCTGCAGCACAAACCGATGATATACAGATTTTATGTCCACATGAGTGTGCCTGTGTATGTGAGTCTTCCGTCAGGTGCTCCAAAGGCCCTGCTTCCTTTAGAAAAGGGTCTGATGAGGCTACCGTGACTATACCGTTCCCTCTGCGACACAGGAGCCCACTGCCCAGCTAAATGACAGAGAAGCCAGGGCTTGGCTGATGAGGGGCTGGGGGTTGGTTTAGGATTTTAGACACAGGGAATCATTTTTCCTGAAAAATGTCGCTTGTACCCTCCTCATTCTCTAAAATACCAAGTCAAAGTTAGATCTCATGACTTAATAATCCTCCCTGCCTGCTCAAAAGAGCCTTTGCTCTGGTTTTCCTGAGAGCCTACACCCAGGATAAACTATTGACTCAAAGATAAAGGTTTGTGTCTTAGGATGTTGTCTATTACAGACACTTTGAGTGATTACACAGATCTCTCTGTTCTCACACCTCCAAAGACCAGAGAAAGAGCAAAGTGAGGCCCCAGAAGCAGGACTATGCTAAATCCAGGGAAGCCACTCAGCTACTAAGTACACCAGTGCCCTTATGCAAGAGAGTATTTCTGGGCCTCAGTTTATATATCAATAAAATGGGAAGATGGATTAAATCATGCTGAAAGTCCCCCTCCAGCTCTTAAGTTCTGAGATTCTATTTCATCAAATCTTTCCAAAGGAGAGGAAATTCACCCGTAGTCAGCCCAGTATAAGGCTATGAAACAGAAAGAAGCTACTGGTTAAATTGCACCAAATCAAAGGGCTCAGAGGCAGAACAGGTAGCAGAAACAGGATGTGGCCACTGAGATCACAAAAGAACAGCCTTCCTAGGTAAAACAAAACACAAAGCCTACCAAGGATACAGCAGAGATGAAAAAGCTCTGGAAAGGCTCTTCAGGTATGAGAGGGCAGCAAGATCATGAGCACTTGACCAGACCCACTCCTTGGGATCTGCCCACTTTAATTCAATTACCTCCAGATCAGAAGGAAGCAAAAACTGCTTTCTTTCGTTCCCTTAACTCAAAATAAACATGACTAAATTACAAAAGATATGCCCAGAATAAAAAAAGGTTTCAGAAGCAAAAGTTTCTGGCCTCAAGAGAATTTAACTTCATTCCTATTCCAAATTCCCAGGCACTTCACCCATCTCCCCTTCCTTCCACTCTTTGACCAGGTGACTCCAGCTGCCATCTTGTCTCCCAGACCCATGCCCAACTTGTTCACTCTCATAAGTAAGTCCAATCCTCACAGTCTTTTCTTCTTTAAGAGGTCCAGCCCAGGTAACCAAAATGTTTTTCAAGGCTTTGATGATGAACATCCACTGAATTTCAAAATACTGAAGCTCACACTTACATTTTCCCCCAAAGATACCCCTCAAAATACTGGCCCTTGGAAAAGATCAGTAGAGTTTGAGAACACTGAGCATCCCTTAGAAGTTCTATTGTGTATTCCCACTCTAACATCCCTGAGATGTCTCGTGTTAAAAAAATTAGGATAGCCCTATTTTCCAAATTTACTTGGGATCATAGGATACTTTTTTAGTGGCACACATGTTATTATTTCTCAGGACACTTGTACGGAACTTGACTTAGGAAGTCCTGCTCGCTTTGCCTGCTGAACCCTCTTCTAAAGCAGTCTGGATTTTCTCTAGGGACAACTTTCACTATGTAGGAGAAAGTGGTCATGCTCACCCAGACCTATAGGGGAGCATTACTGTTACCAGGCAACAGGTAGAAGGAACCACTACAAATAGAACCTGAGAAACTTGTGGGAAGAAGATAAGACAGGAGCAGAAAAACTAGGGCCTTGTGCCCACACTCCTGAGCCAGAAAGAAGAAATACCAGGCCTTCAGCACATGATTCTTGGCTCTGAAAGACACCTTTGCACATCACTGCCATCCTTGGCTCAGAGTGCCAAGCTCAGAGACTTGCTGACCCAGATCTCAGTGACCACACCTCTGGGCTCTATCTCCTGGGAGCAGTTGGTCCTTGAGTGCCAGTTTCACCACACCTCATTCTACTCCACCCTGCACCACGGGCTCTTGCCTGATTTTAGATTTGATCTCTCTTCTGTACCAACTCACAAGCAGTTTCACATTCACATACACACACACATGCACACTCACACACTGCCTCAAAGGCAAGAAGATCAAATGCTACTGACTTTTCAGTGAGGAAGTGATCTAGAAAAGTCATTGAAAATGGTGGGAAAAAAGAAATCCAATGATGATTCAGAAAAAACTCACCTGGTTTTGTAAATATTGTATGACTGAGCCATAGCATAAGACACCACCTCGGCTTATCTCTTTTCCCTCAGAACTCGGTGCTAAATGCCTTTTTGATGCAGGTATTTCTCTCAAACTCAGAAAATAAATAATAACACTGAGATTTGCTTGACTGATAATTCAGTTGCAAACTGAACTATTAAAATGATCAGAAATGTCCTCTTGCCATGAACTTATGCTATTCTACTATGAGGGAGAGAAAGAAAAAATGCTAGCTAGAATATCTATTATATAAATAGGCATGCACATGCAGGGATGTTAATACACACATGCTCACTTCCCCTGTCCTCCCACAACCCCTGCCCCGAACACACACACACACACACACACACACACACACACACACACACACACACACTCCTCAGCTCATAGAAACCCCTTGATGATTTACTCTTTCCATGAGTTCCAGTGGACAATCTGGACCAAATTTAGCTCCAGAGTCCTAAATGTTCAACTATGAAGAGAAAATGAACCCTCAGCATCTTTGAGCCAAAACTGCCCTACAGTTCAGTTCCCCACTGTGGTAATAGTCTACACGTCATTCATGAAAAAGATGAAAAGGACACTCTCAAGAGCCCAGAGTTCTCTGGATCCAGAGAAGCAGCCACTGGAGAGCTGGGTGGCATAAGAGGATGTGGGGAAGCTGTGTGACCCTGTATAATTCACCTCCCCTCTAAGTCTCAGTTTTTTCTTTTGCAAAAGGGGATAATAACCCAGATACTCCATGTATAAAACCAATAATTTTCATGATTTTATTGTAAAGTTCCAGGCAAATTGGAGGATGGTATGCCCAGGAAAGAAAAGGTCCTCACAGAGAATTATAAGAATCAAGATTCTGGGCCCAGTCTTCCTCCTCTATTTCAAATAGTAGCAGAATTCTTAGGAGAAATTTCTCTTCAAAGTCACCCAAGAACAAACTTCCAAAACAGAAGCTCTAGACCTCTTTGACCCCTTATCCAAAACCAGTTTTTCCTATGGACTTTTATAATCAACAAGCTCTCACGTTAGGCGTTGTCATCAATTAAAAGGTAAGCAATGTCTGACTGCCTGTTCCTCTCACCCCACTGGAACTCCACTCCTTGCAAAGCAACAGCCAGTTAGTCTGATAAAAGAGCAGCAATGTGCTGCTAACTGATACCAAATTCATGCACTATTGTCCCACCCAGTATCAGGTGTTGCTATTAATAGGGTTTTAAGGGACACAGAAGAGTGATGATTTGGGGAACCTTGGCAGGTGGCAAGACAAGCTATTTTGGGGTCTTGCAGCATTTACTTCAATCAGTTCTCAAGCCATATTTCACAAGCATCTCAAAGCATCTAAAAACATCTTTGGCAGGACAACTTAGTGTTTTGAGTCAGGAATCTCAAATTCAGGCACCAAATTTTCTAAGACATCATCTAAAGAAGCATAGGCATAAATATACAAACATTTATCTTCTGGAGCACCAACAGAGCTTGAGAAACTCAGCTGCAAAACAGGTTTGTTTAAAAGGTGGATGTGCTTTTTCAGCGGGGGTGTGGGGTGGGGAGAAAGGTAATTTAGGGTTAGAACGAGCATGTGCTGCTCCAGAGGGAAGTAAAACCACAGACAGTAAACCTTGCCCAGAGCTCCTGTAAATATAGAACAATCCCACATGTTTAAGGCGAGCAAACTATAGTAATTAACTGAAAGCCTTGGACCTGTTTGCCTTTTGCCACAGGGAATGGGGAGGTGGTGGTATGTGTGTGCCTCTGTATGTATGTTTGGAAGGAAGTGAGAAGTGGGGGGTGAATCCCCTCTTCTAAATCTAAATTGCAACAATTGAAAGTGGAGAGAATAAGAGGCCTCTTTCTCAGCTTTACCACTGTTGCCCCAGCTTCCCTTCTGGGAATGCTCGGTCCCTCTGGTCACCTCACAAGGTATCCATCAGCATGAGACTCGCTGCCCCTGAAAAGCCTAACGCAGTGCAAGGGCAACTCAGGGCTCCTAATTCCACATTGCTTCTGGGCTTGAACAGCGTCAGGTCTGGTCTCAATGGCTCCTGTGCCACACAGGCAGATATGGTACTCATCATGCTGGACCCAGGGTCCACAGATGCCCTCTGCTCGTCAGGCTGGGACAGCGGAAGCAGGTATAGACATGTAAGTGCTGTACTTGCTAGAGAAGTCAGTTCCTCATGGTCGGAAATGGTCCTGCAATGTCATAATAGTGTCCCCTACACAGCAGACTTCGGACTTTTTCTCTTCAGTTGCAAAACACTTCCCTCCTCCAAGGAAAAAGATGTGTGAAACCCCAATACGTCAAAGATGTAAATCCCATAACCCCTTTTAAAGTTCAAGTTAATACTACAAAATTCTTATAAAATCAATCATGGAAGCATAAATTAACAAATGGGTTAAAATTTAGTAGTTGTGACTTAAAATTTTATTAAACATACTTGAGAAATCCTCAGGTGCCCAGAGGCCCTGTAAATATAGAACAATCCCACATGCTTAAGGCGAGCAAGTTATAGTAATTAAGTGAAAGCCTTGGACCTGTTTCCCTTTTGCCACTGGGAATGGTGTGTGTGTGTGTGTGTGTGTGTGTGTGTGTGTGTGTGTGTGTGTAGAGGAGAAATGTAGGTGCGCACCTACATTTTGAAAATAGTGAAAAAACAATGTATTTTTAAAAGAAAGTTCAAAGCAAAGATGTTTACAATTCTTTAAACACTTCTGAGGATCAAGTTTAAACAACACTTTTTCATTCCTAATTGCACTGCCATTTTACTGCTAAAGTTATGACTCCCATGAACATGTCTGAGACTACCTGTTGAGACTCAGGTTGAGTGGAAAGAAACAGGACTATTCTGATCACCCCTGCCCCCATTTGAAAGTCAGCTCTAATGTGAACTTGTCTTGTCATTGTTCTTTTGGTCTTCTGATATCTTAGGAGGATACCTATAAGTGGGAACAGGAAGGAGTATTTCCTTATTGAATATCCATTCTTCTCTCCTAGCTAAGTGACTTGTTTCTTTGAATGGAAGAAGGATTATCTGTTTTTCTCCTTTGAATGGAAGCTGACTAAATTTTTTTTTTAAATGAGAACAGCAAGGCTTCTTCAGAAAACAAGACCGCAGTGGGTACATCTTCCAAGTGATAGAGCTGTAAAAGTTAGAGTGAAAACCAAGGTAATATTTAGAGCCTCACACATGAAATTTTCCTGCAAGATAGTGGTTCAAAAGTACCAGATCTAGTATGGCATATGCAGTTTAATGTTTTCTTGAATTCATTAAAAGAGTAACTATTTTCTTCCCAATCATGAGTGTTCTAGCAGTATATTAAATAACATCCTTCCAACTTTACAGGTAGAGAAACTGAAGCACACTCATTGCCTAAAGCCCTGACAGAGCTCAGCCTGGGTTCCAGAGACCTGACTAGATGACTCTGCCTAGAAGAGACACTTAACAAACACAATGCTGTTGATAAACAGGCACATGATTGGGGTACAATGGGACTTCAGTCTATTCCTGAGGACCTGGTTCCCATTCCAGCCAAGGATCCACGGTAACGTAGGAAGACCTTTAAGAGATAACCCACATAGTTTTGCTATTTTATCAGAAAAATATAAATAATAGTGCCTTCCTTCTAGGACTGTGGTAGAGATCACCTGAGACAACACATTTAAGCACAGCAAAAAGATACTAATAGAAAGAACTAATATATAATAATAATACTAGTAAGGGCTTGGTAAGAGTGAGCTCCTGCTATATCATCCTGGTGTGTCACCCTTTTGGTGTGCTAAATTTCAGTAGGATCTATCTCTCACAAAATTCTCTTCCACAGACATATGAGTATGACAAATGTCTGTGCTCAATTCTTGGCAGAAATAAAGCTATATAGATATAGATACAGATATATAATGCTTCTGTTAAGAAATGCTATTTACAGCATGACTTTGTGACTCAGGTGTTAAGCCCATGCCTGGGGCATAGTCCATTACACAGCCCAAGGACCCAGGTTCATGGCTTAGGGCTGGGAGGAACCACTAAAATGAACAACTAAATAAAAATTTTAAAAACATTTCTTCCTCCTCTTTCTTCCTACTTTCATTCCTGCTTCCTTCCTTCATCTTAAAAAAAAATTCTATTTAGATAATTACTATTCAGTCTTGCTGTATGCCAAGATTATCTAACCAGTCTTATGGGGGACAAGCTACACCATAAAAGAAACTAATGTCACCTGAGTCTTCTTTATACTCTCTCCATTACTTCTCTAACCATCAAACTGAGGGTTAGTTTAATAGTTAACAACAAAAGCGGAAAGCAAATCACACACACACCCTAAGAAAAACTACAGACTATCCCAAATATCTCCCCCAAAACTATTCAGAGTGTGTTTCAAGTGCCTTCTCTCTGAGGCCCATGAAAACAGATTCCAGATCTGAAATTATACCCAGAAGGAGTTGCAATCATCCACGAATGGGCGAGTGCAGGCTGTTCACTGAAAGTGGCTTAGAAAGATGTTCTCTGCATAGAGCACCACTAGACACCCAGTGCCCACTTTCTTTCCAACACTGTGGGGCTGTGGGGTGGGGATATATGCTTGGTGAGTAACTTATTCCATGCTCTAGTAGAAGGAGATATATTTAATTTTGGCCACAGATATGAGATTTCAATTTTTTTTTAATTTTCCTTTGAAATTGGAAATGAGCAACCTGGTCATTAGCAACAAAGTCCAAAAATACAAATGGAGCATTAATAGCACAGTATTCTATTTCCTTTCACCTCCCAAGCTGCAATTAGGTCTAACCCTCAGGCAGGGCTGCCAAGGAAATGCAAGTTTCTGACTCAAACATTGAACAGGGTGGCAAATGCCCTTTATCCCTTTTGAGGATGACAGCTCGCGTTTAAGTCTGAGACACTACCTTGTCCTGTAACAAGAGAGAGTGTCAGATTTCAGGAGACAATCACAAGGAAGGGTCATTGCTTTTACTTCCTGAGTTAAGGGCAGCAAAGGTCTTTTAACCTATCTGAGGATTGAAGTCTCTCAGGAATAACCCAGAAGAGCTAAAATTCACTTTGAAATTTAGATTTTGAAAGACAACAATCCTCTGACATTGCAAAGTTACCAAATTTGCCATTTGACACCTAAATGGGCATCCATAAGCCTTAAATTACATTTGAGTTCTGGAAAAAGCTGTCTTTCTTTTCATATGTTGTTTAGGACAGAGAGACCCTGGTCTAGTCTCCACTATAAGGAAAGTTACCAGGAAGCACCTCTGTGCCCTTGTACTTCCTGGCTCCTCTCCTCCTGGGGGTATGGGGGTCAAAGCCAGCAGTTCCCTTGGTGCATCTGCCCGAGAAAAGGACATTCTCTCCAATACTTGTGCAGCAGCCTGGGGATTCTTCCAAAACTGCATGCAATGGAGCAGCGTGTCTGGAAGTTCAGGGTCAGAAGAAAGTGCAAAAAGTATTTCAGAAATCCCAAGAGCAGCAGCAGCTTATGAAACCTTTCCCGGTTTCACAAGTGTCCCCACCCCCGCACCACCCTCCCGCCGTGACCCACCCCCATTCCTGTGGCGCTTACTCCACGGCCCCTGAAGTTATTGCTGGTAGAGGTAGAAGGGAAACCGGACAGGAGAGGAAAGAGTGGGAAAGGCCTGGTTTAACCTTCCTGCCTCACGGCGCCTGCAGGTGGCAGGTAGACCATCTGGACCTCCTAAGCCGAAGTAACTACTGGAGTTTGTCCCACCGAGCCTGCGGGCGACTCAGCAGTCCGGCTATCCAAGCAACAGCCCTGAGCCAAGTTAGAAAGGATCCTGGGAGTCAAGGCCTCCTCTGGGCACCCTCCTGGCGGGCTCCATACTTACTCTCGGAGTCGCTGAAACCGCTGCTGTCGCTAACGCTGGCGCTGCTCCTCCGCTTCATGCGCTCCAGGTGCTCCTCGTAGTGGAAGTGGCGCTCGTGGAAGGGCGACGCGAAGTCGGCCAGCACCGCGTCAAACTCGCACAGCGCGTCCGTCAGGTCTCCGGCGGTCGCAGAGTTCAAGGCTGGGGCTGGAGACCGAGACAGGATACTCAGGTGACTGGGGTCGCGTCCCGGGGCCGGCAGGAGGCCGCCAGCATCCCTAAGGATGGCTAAAGTACACTGCGCGCTTGCCAAGTGACAGGTCCCCGTGGCTGCCTGTGGCTGCCTGTGGCTTATCTTTCAGTTCTCTTTTAATCCTCTCACCCGTCCCCCCGAGTGCGTTTTATTGCCATGTCCATTTTAGAGGAAACTGAGACTCGGCTGAGCGAGGTTGCAAACCAAAAGGTCACCCAGATCGTCGCCACCTCCCAACACTTTCCGCGCTGCGCTGTCCTGTTCTAGCCCCCACGCTCGCGCCCAGGCGGCGCCTGCGAACCGGGCGGCGGTGGGAGGACTGAGTCAGGACGTCCCCGTTAAGTGTCGGTTTCCGATCCCCAGCCGGGCAGGGAGAGGCTAGCTGAACCTGCCAGGGGCAGGGTCCTGCGGGTGAGGATATGGACGGCGTGGCAAGGGGATCCCCCTTCTTTCTCCCCGCTCCCGGGCCAGGGCCATAGGGAACCCACTCACCTGCGGCCGCAGCGGCCGCGGGGCCGCCCTGCGTGGCAGGAGGCTTCATGGGCAGGCTCGGCCCGGCGGGCACTGAGTGTTGAGCTGAGACTCTGAGAGCGCCGGCCGGCCCCGACGGCCCAGCAGATGCTCGCGCGGAATGCGGCGCTATCCCGACTCACTGTCCCGCGCGCCGCGCTCAGCCTGCCTCCTCTTCTGGCTGCGACCCTGCCTGGCCGCTCCCAGCACGGCGCGCACGCCCGCTCTTTCACCCGCCCGCCGCCAGCCAGCCCCGCGGTCTTATAGCCGCGGGCGGAGGCGGGGCGGGGCGGGGCCGAGCCGCCGACGCCCGGGCCGCAGGGTCTGTCCCCGCGCTGCTCCGGGACGCCCCTGTCCCCTAGGCACCGCCCTCGCCACGCGCCTGCCGGGGAACCGCAGTGACGAAGAGTCGCCGGAGCCCGAGTTACAGCACCAAATATTTACCTGACAACCCGACCCACGACGGAGCCCCGAGGGTTTATGATTCTGCCAGAGCTCCACTGCTTGGCGCTGTGGCCTGAACCTCCTCTAGCCTCAGTTTCCCCCATCTGTGATATGGAAATGCTGAACCTCCCGAATATGCTGTTAGGAATAAAGAAACCTTAGGCCTTTGAAGACTAGATGGGTGTCGGAGACGGGGCGGGTGTCTCTGGGGTGTCCCCATCCCATTTCACCGAAGGACTGAAGAACTGTGGGCGGAAGGACTGGAGAGGGTAGAGTATTGACTGCAGCCCTGGACTTCCGCGCTGTCCGCGACTGTGTTGCTGAGGAGTTTGTTGGGGGAAGACGTTATTGTGTAGCTCAGGCAGAACCCGGCACCTCTCAGAGTCCAGGGTGCTGAGCCGCCTGCCAGTGGGGGGCCACTCAGGGTGCTGAAAAACTTCCTGTTCTACAAACACCCTAGAGGTCGTGCTGCCCAAAGCAGTAACCACTGGTCACAGGTGTCTATTCAAATGTAAAGCGACTAAGATGTAATAAATGAAAAATATTCAGTTTCTCGGTCTCACTAGCCCTCAGGAGACTAGTGAAGTACTCAGGAGCCATCTTCGTAGAAACTTTTATGGACAAACAGCGCTGGCAAGGTCTCTGACTACACACTGGCTCAGAGGGAAGGCCCTAAGGTGTTAGGTCTTGGTTGGCTCCATTTCCTGCCCCACAGTAACCATGAGAGGTGGAACCACTGCTTCTGTTTTACAGGTGAGGGAATGAAGCAGAGCAGCCTACCAGTACGTAGAGATGGACAGGCAGGTCTGTCTGGTCTGAGAGCCTCTTTGAGCTTCCCCATGCCGGCCCTTCCCCTGAGGCGTTAG
The DNA here is from genome assembly GCA_004363575.1 of Solenodon paradoxus. Taxonomy (NCBI): domain Eukaryota; kingdom Metazoa; phylum Chordata; class Mammalia; order Eulipotyphla; family Solenodontidae; genus Solenodon; species Solenodon paradoxus. The sequence goes on from RJWH01008314.1 coordinate 21,911, forward strand.
GTGGAGTACTGAGCATGCAGGAGGAAGAGGCTCCAAAGAGGTGAAGGCCCAGGTCATTGAAAGCACATGGGCAAGGCATGTGCCTCTTTCCCTTTCTCTTATTTGGTTCCTCTTTTTCCCAATATGCCTCCGTGTTTCTCTTTGACTTGTTTCTGGTTCCCACTGGGTATGCTCTTTGCTAGTGACCAGCAACCAGTCTGGGAAGTGTGACCTTCCAAACGCAATCCTCTAGGTGGCCAGGGCTGGAGAGCAGGCTGATGGACCACTCAGCCCAGCTCTTGCGTGATGGTTCAGAGTTCCTCTCAACTAAAGAATACTCAAGTGGATCTTCGAAAGAACCTTTAGATCAGCCCCGCTTTCTAGCAACCAAGCTAGTTTACTAGAGAGCAACCATAATAATTTGCTGAGTCTCCTCCAGGAGAACTGGCAGCTGTCATTTGCATTCATTCCATTGTAAGGGAACTCGCCTGAACCTTGGGGAGATGGTGGGCAGGGTCCCAACTCAAAGTATTATCTCCTCTAGGAGGACTAGTGCTCACTTCCTTTCCTAATTATAAATATATTTTAATATATAGGAAAAGATAGAGAATTAGATTAAAAAACACAGCAAAACTCTGCGTACCCACCATCAACAATGAACACATTAATTTTGTCTCTCTCTCTCTCTTTTTTTTCAAAGAAGCATTTTACTTATTTATTTATTTTTTTTAGGTGTTCATCTTGGTTGTCATCCCCAGCCCTGGGACACAAACATGGGTCCTTGGGAGTTATGTGGACTATGCTCAGCCAGAGGCAGTAAACCAAACAAACCACTATGCGACGAGGATGTGCCAGTCACTTTTGCTTAGATATTTTTGAGATAACTTACATACAAAAACAAATTACACAGATCTTGATTGTATGGTTTGGTCAATTTTTATCTACGTATATACCTGTATGCTTACCATCCAGATGAAGAAGTAGTATTTTTATCATCACACACAAAAGGATCTCTATTCTAGTGCACAGTCAATAGTACCCTATAAGTAACCCCTGTGGTAACTCTGAATTCTGTCACCAGGAATTTAATTTCACCAAATGCAGAACTCCCTGAAACCACAAAGTTCTATACATTATTTTCGACTTCTTTTGCTGAACATAATGTTCATGAGCTGCATCCTTGTTACAGTCTCGATCCATCCTCTTCCTCGTGAACATGTGAGTCGTGCTGTTACTGTAAACGGCCCTGCAATGAGTGTTCTTGCACCTGCCTCATGAGTACAGGAGTAAAAGTTCTAGGGTATGCATCGAGAAGTAGAATAACCAAATTGGCTCAATTATCTAGATAATTGAGTAATATAGAAGCTGCTATGGACATCCTTGTATATTTCTTACACATAAACCCTCAGATATCTGAATTTTACACCTAGGAATGGAATTTCAGAGTTATTGAATAAGCATATGTTTAACTTTTGAAGATACTGTTAAAGTTTGCTGAAGGACTGAATGACTCTACCCGCCCCCTACCAGTAATGTGTAAGAATTCCAGTTGCTTTATATTTGTGTCAGCATATGATATGGCTAGATTTGTTAATTTGTAAATTCGAAACTTTCTGGTAAATGTATAATGGTATCTTACTGAAGCATCTTCTTCTTCCTCTTCCTCTTCTTTCTTTTTTCCTCCTCCTCCTCCTCTTCTTCCTTCCCCTCCTCCTCTTTCACCTTCTTCCTCCTTCCTCTTCCTCTCTCTCCTCCTCCTCCTCTTCTTCCCTTCTCCCCCTCCTTGTCCTTTCTCCTCCTTTCTGTGGATTTCGTTTGCATTTCTCTAATACTTTTTCATATACTTTAAATATTTCTTTTTTAAATTGAAGTATCGTTGGCATACAAAATTATATTAGGTTTCAAATATACAATGTCATGATTTATTTTTTGCCTATATCGCCAAATGATCACCACAATAAGTCTAGTTAATTAACATCTGTCACCCTGCACAATTGCACATTTTTTTCTTGTGATCTGCTCTCTTGGCAGCTTTCAAATCTACAATACAGTATTAGTAACTAGAGTCTCCAAACTGCACATTACGGTTCAGATATTTCTTACTAAGTGAAATAGTATGATGCAGATAAAATTTAAATCCTCTTGGTCGTCCTACCCAATCCTTGTTCTCTGGAGACAATCACCGCCATGAATTTGACAAGTGCCCTCCCAATCCATATTTTTGTACCTAAACTAGATTTTTATGTTTATATAAAAACTCATACTATTGCTAAATGTGGTTTTAGATTTACATAACTACTTTCCTGCTATAGCTTGCTTTGTTTTCCCTCAACTTTTTTTTTACATGTTGATACATACATAGCATATTCATTCTAGCATATTCATTTTATCTGCCAAATAGAATTCCATTGAAGGCCTACAGTTTAATTTGTTTATTTGTTCTCCAGTTGATGAACACTTGGGTTATTTCCAGTCTTTCTCTGTCACAAACAATACTTCAGCTAATATCTTACCTATCACCTAGGGCACAGGTGTGAGTCTATTTCTATGATCTTGATTCCTTCCCTAGAACAGATAGCAGACAAAGATTATACCCTTACTTCTTGAGCCTTATAGTTGGGTTCCATTTTCTATCCCAGGACTCTGATGGTCCCAAGTGACCTGATCACAGCGATGAAGATAAACTATCTCATTGTTCAAGAGTCATCTTGTCCTCCACTGAAGAGGGATGAGGGACTGTCTTTTACCAACTCTGAACTATGTGAACCACATAACATCCTTATACTGGGGTAGACACACATTTCAGGTTCTAGAAGGTCATTCAATCAAATGGGTCTCATTTCAGAAAAAGATTGAGGTAGCTTGCAATTTTGAAAAAGGACAATCACAACTTCTTACATTTTAAAAACCCGTTCTTTACTAAATTGACTTGTCTCCCCCTGTATACTGTTGAACACTTTCTCCTTAACACTTGCCCTGAATGTCCATCTCACTTTTCCCCCATTTCTTCTCAGGACCTTGTTGAAACCTCTGTATTAAGTAAACGCTGAGGTTCCTAAGAGGTGTCTCCTTGACCCTTTCTTCTCACTCTACACTTTTGTTGGACCATCTTATCCCCTCTCAAGATTTTAGCTAACATTTATAATTGTTCAAATATTTATTTACAAACCTGATTTCTCCCTCTCAAGTCTTTCATATACAATCACCTTTAGAACTTTTAGCATTCCTTTACAGATACAGAAAAGACTTCTAGTTGTTTCCTGATATCTGATCTCCCCTTCCTATTTAGTAATAAACAGATAGATCTACAAATTCCTGAAATAGATGCATTTCCCATTCATTCTTGCAGGTAGGCGTGGTCCTGGGACTAAATTCTGGACACCAGGCTTTGAGTAGAGGTATCCTATACAAACCTCCAGAAAGTAACTTTAAAAGAAGGGGATAGGCACCTTCACCCTTACTCTTCCTGAGTGATGTAAGGTAGACATCTAGCTTTTATACCGTGATGTGGAAGTCATGTGTTGAGGAAGACAACAAAAAGTGAGAGTCCAGGATTCCTGACACCATGGAGTCACTATACCAATAAACTCTGAACTGCTGGCACTTACAAGAGAGAATAATATAATGTCCATCTTCTATTAGCTAATATTTTGGGGATTCCAGACCCTCACAAGGGAACCTAATTCTAATATCTAATGTAAATCTTACTGCTTAAGCAAATTTTCCTATTGCTTAAGCAAGTTTGAGTTGTGTTTCAGTTACTGTATTTGTTTTCTGGGGCTGAGATAAAAGTACCACACATTGGATAGTTGAATGTGTTCTCTTACAGTTCTGGAGGCTAGAAGTCCAAAATCAAGATGTCAACAGGGGCGGTTCCTTCCGAGGACTGTGAAGGAGAATCTGCTCCACGCCTCTCCCAGCTTCCGGTGGTTTGTTGGCAATCCTTGGTGCGCTTTGGCTGATAGCCGCACTATCCTGATTCTGCTCTATCCTTCACATGGAGTTTCCCTGCATGTCTTTGTGTCACTCCTTGTCTTCTTGCAAGGACACCAATCATACTGGATTAGGGTCCATGTAATACACTATGATTTCATTCAACCTGATCACATCTGCAGAGAGCCTGTTCCCAAACAAAGTCACATTTATAGGTTCCGGGCTTAAGACTTCACGGTAACTTTTGGGGTTCACATTCAACCCACAATAGTGACATAAACCTAGAGTTAACCTAAAATAGTCAAAACTATCCTACGAAGAATAAAGTTATATACCTGATTTCAAGACTTCCCATAAAGTTACAATAATTAAAACAGTATGATGAATGATCAAGGACTGGCAAACAGACTGATGAAAAGAATAGCGTCCAGAAATAGATTCACGCATATTTGTTTAATTGAATTATTTGAAAAATTCCAATGTAATTCAATGAGTAAATTAGTTTTTTCAGTAGGTGGTACTGGAATAACAAGGTATCTGTACAGAAAAACATTTACTATAACATCTACTATACACTCAACACCGAATTAATTAGAGATGGGCCATAGCCCTAAATGCAAAAGCGACAAAGCTTCCAGAAGAAAACACAGGAGTATATACCCATGACTTGGATGTGGAAAAGATTTCTCAGAATTGAGAAATCAAACTTCATCAAAATTAAAAATTTTCATTTGTCCAAGTCATCATCACAGATGATGAAGGCAGGTCACAGACTAGAAGAAAAGTTTGCGATTCACATATCTGAAAAGGATCTATTTTCAGGACTTAGAAAGAACATATCCAAACGAAAATGAAAAGATAAATAACCTAGTAAAAATAAAATCTGGGCAAAACACTTGAATACATACCTCAGGAAAGGAGATATGAGTGACTAATAAGCACATGAAACATCAAATGTACAATTACCCTATGGTATAGTAAGTTACATTCATATTTACCCAATAGAAATAGAAATGTAAGAATAAGTTTTATTCACAATAGCCAAACACTACTAACAATCCAAATTCCCATCAACAGAAAAATAGATACACAACTGTCATGTATCGATAGACAGCAATGGAAAAACGAAACTATTGAACACACAACAATACTAGTGACTCTTATACATATTTTAATTGCAAATGAGTGTTGAGATAGACAGAATAACAGCCCCTCAGAGATGTCCGGTTCCAGATTCCTGCAGTAACATGCCATAGAGCCTTTGTGCGAGAAGGTTAAGAACCCTCCTGTGGGGAGGTAATCCTGGATTCTATGAGTTCTTAAAAGCAGAGAACCTTTCCTGGTCAGAGGGAAAGTGATTATGGAAGAATGATTGGAGATGCAGCATTGCTGACTTAGAAGATGAAGGAAGGGATCATGAGCAGAGAAATATGGGCTGTTTGTAGATACTGAAAAATGGTCAGGAAACAGATTCTTTCCTAGAGACTCCAGAAAACAAAATAGCTCTGCAGCATCTTGACTTTGACCCACCAAGACACCTTGTTGGATCTCTAACACACAAAGTTGTATGTCGATAAATGTATGCTGTTTTGGCGCACCGTGGAGGCCTAGTGGTTAGGATTATTGGGTGTAGTCTGCATACATCCCAAGGACCCAGGTTTGAGATCTGGGGAGTTGTGGGGGTGGGGGGTGTGCAAGGGGTACGGGGAGGGTAAGATAAAATGTTACTTCCTCCTTCCTCTTCCTGCCTGCCTAAGCACCTTCATTCCTACCTGCACCTTGCCTTCAAAAAAAAGTACGTTGTTTCAAGAAATTAAGTGTTAGTGACTTATTACAGAAACAATTAGAAAACTGATATACATGCATACTCTGTGATTACTTTATAACAACTCAAGTCTTGTCTTGCTCTGGTGGAGAGGTGGTTATGTCACTTGCTTCCTAAGGAGAACGGTTCATGTACATCCCAAGAACCTGGGTTTGCACCTTGGGTCCAGGGGGGAGCTACGCATGTGAACAACTGGAAATATAAAATAAAATGCTTCTTCCTCCTCTCTCTTCCTGCCTGCCAGCCTACTCACCTTCATTCCTGCCTATACCTTTCCTTTAAAAAACAAACAAGGAGACACAAGTAAATTTACATGCATATTACTAAGTAAAGTGAAATGACCAGATGCACGTGTTAGAATTCCACTCAATCCTGAGGAATGAGGTTGACATTCAACCTTGAGATATGGAGTTAATGAGTCAACACAACCTAAAGTTTCCAATTATCTTCGTACTCACTGAAGTCCCTAAACTGTGCCTAAATGTGCTAACCGCCCCCAAAGCTGTGTCAAAACGTTCTAACTGTGCTGTTGACTTCTCTTGGAACTCACTTGTACAAGGTCCCTGCTCCCCCTTCTGTAGCTGCCTTGACCTGTCTTCTTATCTGAATATAGGGAGTAAAATGCCGAGGATCTATAAATCCCCTACTGTAACTCCAGTAGGGGCCGCAGGGTTTTCAGGGAGGACATGAGTCCTCTTTGAAAACCTTGCAGTCGCCAGTTCTCCTAATAAACTTTCTTTTTGCTTCAAACTGAATTTTCTTGGTCTGTGGTTGCTCCTGATGCCGGCTTAGGTCACAACATTTGGAGGCCCCAATGAGATCCCCAGACTTCCAGAAGCTGGATAAAAGCCTCTTAAATTCTTTGAGTCTGGCATGTCTCTTCAATCTCGTTGGTTACTTTGCAACAAAAGAAGCCAATCCGAGAACATTACATACTGTGTGATTCCAATATATGACATTCTAGAAAGAAAACAAACTCAAGACACAGTAAAAAGATCAGTGGTTGCCAGGGATTAGGGAGGAGGGAGGGATAAATAGTGGAGCATAGAGGATGTTTAGGGCAGTGAACACTACCTTCATGCTACTGTAATGATGGATGTATGTCATCATACATTTGTTGGACTATAGAATAACACAAGAGTGAACCCTGAAGTAAATGATGGACTTTGGGCTATTGCATTGTGTTGGTGTTGCTTCATCAGCTGTAACAATGTCCCACTCTGCTGGGGGATGTGACGAGGGAGGGTCTACAAGTGTCCAAGAGGCGAATATTTGGAAACCTCTGTACTTTTTGCTCAATTTTTCTGTGAACCTAAAGGTGTTCTGAAAAACTATTTAAAACTGAATAAATAGGATTATGACAGAGAAAATGAGCAATCTTTTAAAGAAAAATATCTTAATTTGAGTTTCTAAAGATTTAACTCAGTAGAATTGACATATAATAAACTGCACAAATTTAGAGCATACAATTTTATGAGTGTTGACATATATTCTCAAGACTAGGAATGGAGGCACCATGCCAAAGGTTTTCTTTTTGCCCTCTTATAATCTCTTTCTCCTCCTTTCTATCTCCTCTCTATTCCCAGGTAATCCATGATATAAAATTCTGAAATTTCTAAATGTTTACATTAATGGAATCACATAGTAGATTCTCTCTATAATTAGAGATATATCCGTGTTGTTGTGTGTATCAGTAGCTAACTCTTTTCACTGCTAAATACTCTTCCATTGCCTGGATGTATCACAATGTTTTCATCTGCTTGCCTGTTGATGGCCTTCCACATCGCTGCACTAGTTTGGGACATTACAAATACAGCTAATACGCAAGGATGAGCAGCCGCGGTTGTTTCTCAGAAACTATGCGAGTAGAGAGACCTGATGATATAGTAGGTATATGTTTAACTTTTTAACTCCTTAAGAGAAAGAGCAATCTAATGCCATTTAAATCAAAGCAACCCACAGCACTTCTCCAGTGGACTCAAAACAGGAGTTTCCCTTCATCCAGGATCTAACAACTTTTACTGCCACCATCCAGGGAACAAAAAGAGGAAGGAGTTGTGCCCACAAGTTCACTTTCTGGACCAGGATCTACTTTGCCTCTTCGTTCTAGCAATACTGCCTCCCAGCCCCATCATAACTGTAGCCCACAGCCCATTCATGAAACACTTAAATAACTTGAATATACGTGAGTTTAAACCACTGCAAAACATAACTCAAAGGGAAGAAAGAGGAATGAATGTGAGTTTTGAGTCTACTTTCTGTCCTTATTTAGCATTTTAATGTTACAGAGGAAAAAACAATTTCACTAATTAGCACTCTCTTTGCAACTCAAACCAGCTTTGTAAGTTGTGAATTATGTCACAGGTGGTATTTCCCCGCCTAGTGCCTGCCACATGATCCATTCTTAATTGGCATTCCTGTGACTGAATGAATGGACGTCACACATATTTCTCTACTAGTCATCACAAAGCAAAGATGCAGATGGCTCACACAGAGTGCTCAGTGAACTCGGGGCCTTGTCATTTAACTAGCCATATATTGTGGGCAAGACAAAGTACCTTTCTGAACCTCAATTTCTTCAAATAGATATATAGCCAAGAGAATTAAAAATACATGCCCACATAAAAACTTCTACAAGACTGGTCACAGCAGCAGTATTTGTAACATCACAAAGTAGAAACAACCCAAGTGTCTATCAATTAGGGAATGAATAAATAAAATAAGGTTCATCCATACAGTGGAAAAATATTTGACAATTAAAAGTCGTACAGAACTACTAATATATGCTACAACAGAAGTGAATCTTGGACACATCATGCCAAGTGAAAGAAGACAATTACAAAATATCTGTATGGTTTCAAGTATATGAAATATCCAGAAAAGGCAAATACATACACACAGAGTAGATTCTTGGTTGTCAGGGATTAGGGGAAAGGTGAAATAAAAGTGATAGTTAATGAGTACAGGGTTTCTTTTTGAGGTGAAGAAAGTGTTCCTAAATTAGATAGTATTAATGGTTACACGACTCTGTGATTATACTAAACCACTGAATTATATTCTTTTAAAGATGAATTTTATGGCATGTACATTGTATCCCAATAAAACTGTTATATAAAAAAAAGGAATGCAACCTGAGTACACCCTTGTGGCTCAAGTGCCTAAGATGACTGGGGTGTAGACCATGTAAAGCCCAGGGACTCAAGTTTTCAACTTAGGGTCAGGGGTGAGGGATCAAAATCAAAAAAATACTTCCTCCCCATCCTAGTCCTCCCTCCCTCCCTCCTTCTCTCCCTCCCTCCTTCCCTTCCTTCCCTCCTTCCTTCCTTTCTTCCTTCCTTCCTTCCTTCCTTCCTTCCTCTCTTTAAAAGAAGGGAAAGAAACCTAAATGCCTATCAACAGATGACTGGATAAAGAATCTCTGGTATATATACTCAATGAAATTCTAAGCAACTACTAAAAAAGATGAAATTGTATCCCTTACAACAATCTGGATGGAACTGGAAGGGATCATGTTAAGTGAAATAAGTCAGAAAGAAAAATAAATACAGGATGGTGTCACTTATATGTGGCATATAATGAAATGAAACAACTGAACACACAAATCCCAAACAAAATAGCAGGACACAAGACTGTGGTTGGAGGTATAGGGGGTTGGAAAGAGAGGGAATGGTGGAAAAGGACACTGGAACTCTGCTGTGGGTGTGGTATGAAATATAGACCAAGATGCAATTCAATATCCTAAAATGAATATAGCATTGTGAACAAAAGAAATAATGAACATTGCTATTAAAAAAAGAAAGAAGGGACTGGGAAGGGAGGAGAGGGAATGGAGGGAGGAAGAGAGAGAGAAAGAAAGAAAGAAAGGAAGGAAGGAAGGAAGGAAGGAAAAAAGAAAACAACCTGACTTTAGCAGCTGTCCTTTAGATCATGCACAATATATTTGGACATTGCTAATGCCAGGATTTTGTTCTCTAATTTCACTAAATGGAAAAGGAGTCCTTGGAGAATAGTTTATTGAATGCATTAGGGAAGGGGAAAAAGCACCCTGAATCTGGAATAT
>RJWH01008315.1:0-31703 GCA_004363575.1 Solenodon paradoxus
GCTGCCTACTGATTGACAGTGAATGCTAACAACTAATTACCACTTTAAAGCCACTCACTCACAACACACTAGATTTTACAGAAAAGATGCAGATCTGCCCATTCTTGGTGGTAGCTGCTCCCACAGTGGCTCAGTGACCTGCTTCCCTGTCTTCATTCCTTGTGAAGAACCTGGGCCGGGCCTGCTAGGGGCGTGAGGCACAAAGCTTATCAAAAAGGTAAAGGAAGTCACTAAACCACCCAGTCCGTCAAGGCCCTGAATGACGGCACCTCATTAGTGATCCAGGCAGCAGGACTGGAACCGAGCGGGGACACGCAGTCTGCAACGCTGAGCCAGAGAACTTCATGCAAATAAGAAGTTGATTGTCTTCAAAGCCAGACAATCTGGCTGGTTCACTACAAATCAAGTGCAAACTGATACATCTAACCTTCCAAACTCAAGAGCTGTTAACAAATTGCATGGGGGAGATGATCTTCAATTGCATGCAATCCACTCAGTAGAACCTTGCACCCCTGAGAACTTTATAAAGCAGCGCGCCTGTGAATAGTTGGTCATCTCTGTGGATCTGGAACTGACAGAGAAGACACCAGCATAGAGTCATTGTCTACAGCTCAGAGAACCAGGATTGAAAGCTTTTCACATCACTGAGGAGTCTTGTACTTGCCCAGCTTTGCACTGGGCTTTATTTTCCATTTTGAGCAATGGAAGCAGCCTGTGTGGTGAGGAGCAGCCCTGCGATGCAGCCTAGTTTTCTAGTTTAAATGGAGAGTAGGCCCGTGTATGATTTATAAGTTTCCACAGTAAGTGGGAACAACAGTATTATTGACCTCCTGAGCTCATATAATCTACAGAAAGGAAAATGTATAAAAGGTTGGCATGTTTTTGCTGGATTTCTAAAAAACACTTTTTCTCAGTTGGAAGTTTCTTTAAAAATGATGTAAAAAACAGACACGTATTTTGCTGAATTGTGGGAAAGTGTGAAAAACCTGCCCTGAGTCAGGATGCATCATGTGACTCTGGAAATCACTTAGCTTCTCAGATGAAATTTCTTTCCTTTATTTTCTTTTTTTTAAAGAAAAAGTACAAGTGGGAATGAAGGCAAGTAGGCAGGCAGGATAGAAGAGGAAGAAGCACTTTGCTTATTTTTATTCAGTTGTACATCCTGACTGTTCTCTCCAGCCCAGGACACAAACCCAGGTACTTGGGATGTATGCGGCCTGCGCTTCAGCCAGAGGATGTTGACCAAACCATTACTCTTCCAAGGTGCACCTTTATTTCCTTTTTTAAAGGCAGAAATACTTTCCATACCCTCCTGACCTACTGAAGGACAGTCCAGGCAGAGTGAGCAGAAGCACATCTTTACAACAGATTCTGGCGAAGACTAGATCTGAGCAGGGTGAGACTGGGAACAGGCAAAAGTGACTGAGTTCATAGGAAACATCGACAGATGCACTCAGTGACAGGCTGCCCTCCACCCAAAACTCCCATCACAGTCCTCCAGTAAGTATTTCCTTTGCCTTCTCCTACCCCCCAGACCAGCTCATGTTAGTTCTCAATGTCCCTGCAAACATCCAGTGTCAGCCATTCTCTAAGCTCTGGAGGAAGTGGCATCGCAAACCCAGTTCATTCTGATAGAAGCATCACAATCGCAAAGCCTGCAAGCGGGTATCTCCCCCTTCCTGGGACCCTCTGCCTCTGCCCTGAAGCACAGGACAGCCTGCAGGGCAGGTTGGTCTGCAGGGAGGTTCCTGTTCGGAGGACGTCACCGCTTCATGTTTCACAACAGCTGCCTTTTCCAAACAACAAACCCATCATCCAGCCTGAATCCCTTCCAGACCTCACATTCCCTGGACACAGGAAACCGGGAGTGCCAGTCAGGCGAGACTGCAGGAGGAGCCTGACACTTCAATGCTGAAGAAATTCTATAAACCCACAGACACACAACCACAGAGTAACCCGACATGCACGCCTAAATTTTCTCTAGAAAAGTGAGGGCTGCAAGTTTGGAGGACCTGCAGTTAAGCCAATCACCTGCAAAGGTACCCCTGGGTTTGAGTCCCTGCGATGCGGGGCTCTGGGGTCCAGCGGCAATGTTCAAGATTCTTGAGCGTAGAGTGAAGTTTCATAAGTTTATTAGACAAACTGGAGAAGAAAGCTAAAGCAGAAGATAGTGTCTCCTGGGCAGCATGAGCTGCACCTAGATTTGGCCGAGCAGGTCAATATATCCCCTGCTCTGGCACATGAGAGTAGGAAAGGGGTTCAAAATCACTGAAAGACCACGCAGTTGTCTGTCATGTGACATGAGGACATCCGGAGACTCCCTTAAACAAACGTCTGTAACAAGATTGATCTGGTGTCACTGTGCTTCCTCAAGGGGTCAAAAGAGGGATTTACTCCATCTTTGTTTAAATTCAGAACCGAATTTGATTTATCTTGTCCTTTCCCTGTAGTTTGCTCCCGTGCAGATTTCCAAGCCTGTAAGACTGAGGAGACTGTAGACAGGCAGCCCCCACTCTGAACTCTCCCTTTATCACCAGGGCTGGTGAGAAACAACCAGTGTGAATAACTAAGACAAAAAATAAAGATGCTTTTTCTCCTCTCCCTGCCTGCCTATTCGCCTTCATTCCTGCCTGTACCTTTCCTTAAAGAAAAAAAAAGTGCAAGCCCATCTTCGTAGGAAAAAAAAAGGGACATTTCAGCTATTATTAATGAACAAACGCTATGCCCTGCAAGTAGAGAGACACTTCAAAATAGTCCCTGGCAGACCTGGAATAGACACAGACAGAAACCGTCCTCCCTCACCACGCGTGCAGATCAACCTGGAGCGCCCTGTCCCCTGAGCCTCAACCAGATCCAAGCACGAGAACCAGAGGCCAGGCTTCCAGAGCTGACCTTCTCCAGACGAGCCAAAACAGACACATTACCACACAGCCAGAGGGCTCCAATGGCCTACAGCCCTGTCTACAGGTCCCCCTTCAGGCAGCGCTGAGGGCCAGCAACCAGGCCCAACGCGCGCCCTCGGCTGCGCTCACGCACCACGTGGCCAGGGCCGCCCCGCGCGCCACTCCCTCAGGGCGCTGGGCCTGCTCCTCACCCCCGCGCTCACAGGTCCTCCGCTGCTCCTGCGCCGTGTAGCCCCACCTTCATGCTCAGCCCTGCCTGTGTCCGCCCTGTGTCCTCAGTTCTGTCCCGTCCCCTCACACCGTCGTCAGTCGCACCCACAGGGAGACAGCAAGCAGGGCAAGGAGCGAAAGGATCAGAACTTCCTTAGTCGCAGTTCTGCCTTTGGGGCAGTTGCCTTTGAATTACGAACCCAGGTCTCGCGATAACCGCCACTTGGGGAGCCTACATTTCCCAGAAGCCTTTGCTGCTATCGGAGAGCTTCCTCTTCTGGGTCGTCAGTTGGGGGCTCTGACCCGGAAGTTGTACGATGCTCCCGCGCAGGCGCTCTGGTACGTAAGTGTTGCCTTCCACCTGACGACGTTTGCCAGGCGGATGTTTTCCGCCCGGCCTCTGCGACGTCTGAGTCACCGAGGTCATGGTTGTCCGACAGAGCAGAAATGAGGCACGTCGGTGGCGCTGAAGACCGGAAGCTCCCGCCCCTGCGCCAGATCCGGCCACAGAAGACCCTGTCTTTCCGGCTCTGTGGGTTTGTGAGGCTGGTGGGTCCCAGGCGAACGTGCTGGCGGCGCGGAGCTGCAGGTCTGTGAAACATCGGTGGGGAACTCTCCCACGGTCACGATTTTATTGAAGTCCTTTATATTAAAATGGCATCAGTAGGGATTGTGAAATTGATGTTTTTGTCCATATGAGTCATGCGAGATAATGAGCCAGGGTCGCCAGTCGGAAAGAGACCTCACAGTTGAAAAGAGCAGCCGGAGACACACATGAGTCAAGACGGGGCAACAGAGCCAGTGTGGCAGGACCTGTAGCACATGTCTTTATTAGTGTCCACACTGAAGTGTTCTGGGTTTTTGTGAGAAGATGGGTAGAAAAATGATACAAAAACACTAATTCGCAGAGATTCCCTATGTTTACTGCAGCTCTATTCACAATAGCTAAGAACTGGGAATTACCTAAGTGCCCAACATCAGATGATGGAGAAAGAAGATGTGGTCCATACACACGATGGAACACTACACAGCCCTGAGAAGAGATGAAACCCTGTCATCTATATAAACATGGATGGATCTAGAGGGGATGATGCTAAGTGAAATAAGCCCAAAGAAGAAAGATAGACACCGGATGACCTTACTCATAGGTGGAATGTGAATTTTAAAAAACAAAGGAACAGATGGAACAAAACCAACCCTTGGGCACTTGCAGTAGACCAGAGGTCACCAATAGGGAATGGGGGGGTGGGGAGAGGCAAGTGGTGGTGGATTCCATTGGACACTGGTGAAGAACACCTGGTGATTTGGTGGAGGGTAGGGTGTGTTGACATTTATCCAAGGAGTATGGAAACTGCCCATATGGCGAATCTACACATGAGTTTATTTTTATGTGTAAAATCAATGTTACTGCAATACAAAAAAAAAATAAAAAAGATAAGTAGTCAACCCCAAAGCAAGGGGGTTTTAGTAAGTTTGGGGTCTGATCAAAGGAGTATCTAAGGGGAGGGTCTTGGGAGGTAGGTGAGAGTTATAAAAAGGCTGCCGAAGATGCTACATTCCTGAATCAGCGTTGGTTTTTGTCTGGTGTCTGGCATATGCTTGTGGAAAGGGCTGGTGCCATTTTGAGGTCCCAGCAGCACCTTGGCCATGCATATACCAAAAAATGGATATTGAATACATCTAAGAAATGGGAAACCTATAGGAAATTATTTTCATGTGTAGATTACTACAATAAAAATTTTTTAATAAAAAAATGAATACTGAGGCAGTGTGTCAGCGAGCAGTTTAGCTAAACTGGTGACAGGAACTCTATGAATTCATTTTTTGGTGCAGTTTTTAGCCACTAAAATAATTTCTAAACCACCAATAGATGATATTCTACTCTTAGAAATCATATTGTATTATACATACAGGAATAAAATAGCAGACACCTCTCATGGGTCCTCTCCAAAATTATCATGCAAATTTACATTTCCTTTGTGTTAACCAATTTCCATGAAACTCCAAAAATTGATCTAGTCATTAATCTAATTTACTTATCTGAGGGGGTCTGATTTATTTGCAAGGGGTCTTCCTCTCCTTGGCTTCTGACACTCTAAACAAGGTTAACATGGATTTCTCAAAGCACCAGCTGCCACTATGCACTGCACCTCTGCACCTCTGCAAATAAGGACAGTCCTGGGTTTTAACTTGGTTTTTGTGGGCTTCAGAGACTGGGGTGGAGATTGACTCTGGCCCATGATCCATCTTCCCTGTCCCTGGTTTTCCCTTTTCTTAAATTATCATCACTTTTCTGTTCAAATCCATATGTAATTTTTAATCCTGCAGTTGCCCTCCCTGACTACATGATCTAGGGAACTCAGACCTGACCTTCGTGTTCCCATCTCAGGCAAGTTCCCAGACTCTCTTCCTCAGTCTCCTTGTCCTACTCTTTTCTTATTATGATATTTGGAGATGTTTTTAATATAGAATGATTGGCAGGAATATATGAATTTGGAGGAAAATAAGTACCTAATACTCATTCCTCTAGGACAATGGAATGTTATCTTCTCTCTCTGTAGCTTCAGCTAGCTTATCCATAACAGAAATGAACATTTGGGTATCTGCCTCATCTTACCATCTCTAATCATATATACAGGCCAAGAATGCAACCCCTTCCCTTTACTTCTGAATCTAAAGTCCTCAGACCCAAGGAAAGAGACTTGGGGATAATACCTATGTACTTCCGCCTCTGGTGGTGGAGACAAATAGTGCCCCGCAAGCTAGCTCAGGAATATATGCCTTAAAGAGGAAAATGAACTTGCTAGAATCAAGGGAGTTGATACTATGGAGTAGCGGGTCTCCTGTCAATTCCCAGGGATTATTTCCTGTTTTTCAATAGGCTTGGTGTCTGTGTACCTCTGCTGGCACCAGTAGTTTATTCTTTTACAGGGAGAAGGCGCCTGAATCCTTTCATAGTCTCATGAACTTTAGGAAAGGGTCATCAATTTCTGTGAAAAACATTGGGATTTAAATACTTGTGATCATAAATCTGTAGATTAGTCAATCTAGCACTAAAGGTAAGCTGAATTGTCTTTAAACAAATTTGAGGCAGGCCCTGCTAGTTCAGGTGTTATACCCATGCAAGGGATCAGTCCAGACACAGACCCAGGACGTGGCTTTGCAACCTGGGACTTGAGGAACAACTAAAACAGCTAAATAAAATATTTCTTCCTCCTCTGTCTTAATGCCTGCCGCCTACCTGCCTGCCTTCAAATTAAAAAAAAATAAAATAAAACCAAGTTGAAGACAAAATAATCATGAATAGGTTTATGAAGCTTTTGTCTGAATTTTATTCCAATCAATAGTTTAAACAAGTTATAAGAATGACTTTATAATGTTAGACAACTTCTTTTCCTCTTGCTCAAATCTAGCGGTTTATTACAATGTTTTTCACATTTTTTACCTCTGGCATATTTTGTCCCATTTTTGGCTTGAACCTCACCAAAGAGTTTAGGTGGATTAACTGATATGTCCAAAAAAATAAATGATTGTTTCCATTATAATGTCGATTGAATTCTTCAGCAGATCTGTGAAGACCATCAGTTACTTTAAAAACCTCCTTAACTAGGTCATCAGTTCAGGCTCACCCAAGGAACAATATTAGAGGTCTGGCTCCTTAGAAGTCTTAACTTTAGAAGGACAGATCAGGGTACCCTGATGGAGTAGCAAATGGGTACAGTTCACACATATCCTGGTGTCCTGGATTCATGTCCCCATGTCTGGCAGGGATAGCCAGGGTGAACAACTAAATAAAATAAATCAAAATGCTTCTTCCTACTCTCTGCCTGCCGCCTCTGGTTGCCTTCATTCTTGCCTGCACCTTTCTTTTAAAAAAAAAAAATAAAGATTGTCATGAGTTTAGAGAATAAAGGCGCACAGGAATAAAAAGATTTGTTCAGCAGTATTCTGCATGCTGAGGTTTCAGAAGGGAGGTAAGTGGCACAGAAGGGGAGGACAGGCTGGGACTGGAGGTAAAAGCTGAGCACATGGCTGCCCTTGTGAGTCCAGAGGTAAACGTTAAGTCTACTGATGTGTAGACAGTGGTCACGATCGCCACTGTAGTACAAACACACCCTCCTGCCACTGCTCCCTCCTTGGACTTCTGTGCTGTGTCTGCACATTTGGTGGGAGTGTTCCTACTAAGCCTGTCCTTGTTGCTCCCTGCCTCTCAGGACTCCCCACGGCAGCTGCTCCTCTGCTCTCTCCATGAAACTTTTCATTAGCTAATGAGATCTTGACAGTGTTCTTCAGTATGCAAACACTTTTAATTTAAAAAAGTTATTTTTCTATTTTTTTTCTTTTGTTGCTTCTGCTTTCAGTATCATACCTAGTAAGTCATTTTTAAATCCAAGGTCATGAATACTTATCCCTGTTTTCTTCTAAGAATTTTGTGTATTTAGCCCCTATATTCAGTCTTTAACCCATTTTTACTTCATTTTGAATACTGCTTGAGATAAGGATTGAAATTCATTCTTCTACTTGGGGATATTTACTTTCCAGCACCATTTGGTAAAAAGCTGTCATTTTTTCCCATTGAATGTACTTGGTATTCTCATTGAAAATCACTTGACTATATGTGTGTGGTGAACAATAAGAGAAAAGCTTAGTTTAAAAAATCAATGCCTTGGCAGTGAAACAGAAACCATGGTGCCTGGAATGCCAGGTGCCCGCTAGTGAGGAAAACCTTGGCTGGAAGGGTTTCTGATGACTTGCCAAGATTTAGCAAGGAGTTCAAGGTCAGGCAGATAGCTAAGATGTTGTGTGACTGTACATACAGCCTTTTGTGTGACCGCAGCTATGTGAACAATGATTGTTGATTTACATCCTGTGCTTTTTCAAAGAACAACTTCCTGTGTAATGACAATAAATACACAGGGAGTCAGATGCTCGGGGTGACAGTCCTTAGAGGCGGCTCACTCCCTGACCCCATCTTCACTCTATTAGTTTCTTGTCTTTTTCAATCTTTTGAGGCCCCCTTCCTTCTCCCCTGTTCTCCCAGACAGAAATCCAGGCTTTTGTGTGAGGTTCATTTACAGGCTCTCCATTCTGTTCCTTTGGTCTGTCTGACCTTAGGCCAGTGCAGCACTGTTTTAGTTACTGTTGTTTTACAGTAAGTTTCATATTCAGGTAATTTGAATTCTCCAAAGTTTCTTCTTCAACATCATTTTGCTATTAGGAACCTCCTGTAGTTCCATGTGATCCTGAGGATCAGCTTTTTCATTTCAGTGGGAAAAGTGCTGGGATCAATAAAGAGGAAACTTAGTTTAGATGTGTAAAGCCAAAGCAGAATAAAACAGTTACCCAGGCAACTGGAAAACCAGTAGCCCACCCGTGAGGAAAACCTTGGGGAGGAGGTTTTTGTTCCCTGCTGAGGCTCAGGAAAAAGCCTAGTAGCTAGATAATTATCTTAAACCTTTTAAATGTAAAATCACTCTGTAAACATTGATTGTTAGAATGGCTGATTTGCTTCTTGCATTTTTTCTGTAAATGACTGCCTGTGTAAAGACAATAAATACGTGAAGAGTCAGTGACTCGGGGTAGCTATTTGGGGCGAGAGTTCCCCGGTAGTTTTACCCCCTGACCCCACTTTCTTCTATTTTGGTCTGATTCATTTTTTCCTTCTTTTTCTCAATCCTTTGTAGTCCCTTCCTCCAGCCCTGATTGCAGGAGTCGAGCCCGACAGAAAGGATGTTGGTATTTTGATAGGAAGTGTGTTGAATCTGTAGATCTATTTGTAGTACTGATATATTGACAATATTAAGTCTTCCTAAATGTCTATTTATTTAGGATATTTTTTAAAGGAAACGGTGCAGGCAGGAAGAGAAAGGAGAAGGAAGCATCTTTATTCCATTTTTATTTAGTTGTTCACACTGCTTTGAAGTCAATAGTAACAATATCAGGTGTATGTCATCCCAGAGAACAGTCACACCCAACCTCAAGCCATGTGAAAGGCTTTTGTGTCAGTTTCAAGATTAGTTACATAGCCCAAGCGACCCAACGAAGAGCATTAAAATTTCTAACAACACTGTATATGTCCACAGAGATGGGCAACTTCCCTCTGAGGAACTTAATCAAAAGCTTTCAAAGAGCAGACAGTTCAAAATATAGATGCCGACAGATACAAAAATTGCAGAAGGAAAAGTGCAACATCAGAGAACTTCCCAGGACAAGGAACATCACCAACATACAGGTTGGTGATGAGATGGAGAGATGAGAAAGAGGTTGAAGTGGGAAATTCAGAGGCATTTGTGGTGTGCTGAGAATTGTCACGGACCTAGCTTCATACCATGGGTGCTTATTTCAAAACTTAATAAACCAAGGTTTCTCTGGCATAAAAATAAAGGTTTTGTTCTGACCACTTCCCCAAACCTTGTCATCCACCTCAACCCTGCCCCCAGCATGCCCCCACAGCTGTGGGAGTCTCTTCCTGACTGACCTCTCCCCTCCAGCTCTCTCCACAGGGCAGCCAGCGTGAGATGTGTACAGTAGAAGCAGAGACTGCTCCTTTCCACAATCCCTCCACGAAGCTTTCCCATGACCCTCGGAATAAAACAACCATCCCCATGATCTCCTTCACCCTGAGGCTCTCTGGAGCCTCTCCTGCTCTCCCCCACTCACTGTGCCCCTACAGCCACCAGCCCCACCTCCACCCCAAAGGCTTTGCACACCTGGGTCCTTGTACCCAGAAACCCCAAGCAGCTCTCTCCCTCCCTTTCTCCTGTCCCTGCAGTCCTCTCTGGTAAAGGCCTTGGTCTGCTTTTTTCAGAATTGTATCCCTGTTCATTGGTTTATTGTTTGCTCCAGCCAGTGGGATGTTAGATCCCCAGGGTACCTGACAGGAACCATAGGGTGACAGACCAAAAGTAGGTAATTGAACCTTTTGAATAACCCAAACAATCTTGGTATCCCAGAAAAGAAACCCTTTCAGAAACCCAGGCTCTAAACATATAGAACAAAGAATTGATACAGGGAAAGTTTAGAATGGGATGAGGCATATCTTACAATCGCAGCATTGCTGCACACTTCTAAATTCAGCAGGGAACTGAGAGGATGGAGCGAATTCAGCCCCGATGAGAGAACCAAGAAGCACGGAATCCTTTGAGACATTTTGTCAGAGACTTGGAGATGGCTTTGGGACAAGAGTCCACCATTCTCTTCAGGTGACAGACCCCTCATTAAGGTATTCTTCCTGTAACAACAGCTCACCCTGTGTCCTGAATTTGGGGGGAGTGAGTGATCAGAACTTGGCCACTATCAAAAGTTCTATAATGTTCACAAATCAAAACACGCAGGTGCTGAAACACCCATTATAAGAAACAGACCAGAGTAATAATGCCAATACTGCAGCCATAAACTAGTAATGTGAAACATTTTCATGAGTGAGGGGGCATCTCAAATCCCAGAGTGGATGTATTTTCGGTGAATGTGTTCATGTAACCAGATAGCTGGCATAAAGTAAAGGTGGGCCCATACCTCAAAGCACCAAGTGCATAAAATCAGAACTACACTTACTAATTGGTAAAATTGGGTTAGAAAAGACTTAATAAAACTCAAAATTCAAAAGCAATGCAATTACAAATGCAGTAATTTGTAAACTAATATCAGAGTTCTTATTTAAAAAGAAAAAAGAAAACAAAGTAACATGAAAAGAAAAACACCAGAGCTCATCACAAATATTTTCCTAACAGTATCTGATCAAGAGGAACAGAGTGGGGAGAGAACAGGGGCCACACTGTCTTCTTAATCCAGAGATCACCAAGCAGACAGATCTCTCTCCGTGAAGAGACTCAGTTATTCCAGGGGAGACAGGGGAGAGAGCCAAGCCTGGGCAGAGAGACTGGGGTATGGACACGGGGAGGTGGAGAGACCTGGCCAGTGATCCGTGTCCCGGTTGAGCAAGTGACTTCCCCCATCGGGGAATGGAGATGATGCAGAAAATCAAACCCTTAACACGGTCACTTTCTTGGTGAGGTTGGGAAATACCCGTTGTGTCTTATTTAAGTGATTTAAATGTTTTTAAAAACTTACCCTTCCAGTTTAAAATGGAAAAGTTTGTTCTAGACTGATTTTAAGTTCAAAGGTTTGAGAAAACATGGTTTATCTCATGAGCAGTGTTAGAATAACCCACCACCTCTGCTTGTTTGCTTTATTGGATGTAAGAGGGTCGAGTACATGAGAACATTTCAGTTTAATTGCTTGTAAACTTGCCAGTTTATTTGAAGCGCCAAACCAGAAAATCGAATATGTCTATGTAAGAGCTTAAAATGTTTGAGATGTTAAGAAATGGTGCCTCTAAAAGAGATCGAGGGCTTAAGAGAGTTTAAACTTATTCAACGAGTTATTCACACAAAAGTCCTTGTCCCAGAAGTGATTAAGTATAATTTATTGGAATTTACTTGACGTATAAATATAAGAATAAAATGTGAGTTTCAGGTTAGAATGTTTTTCGCAGAAAGTAACCACCAAAAAGCCCTAACTATAGTGGCCTAAATGGGTGGGGGTGTCTCCCTAGTACGGACCAGGTTGGATGCAGCGCCAACGGCCCCGTGAACTCAAGGTCCAAAACTCCGGGGCTTTCTCTGTGGCCATGGGTGCTGACGGAGGCCCTGCTCACAGCCACAGGCACACAGGCACGCACGGCCACCCTCGTGCTGCCACTGTCGTCTGCTGGGACCCAGATGTCGCATGTCGTCCGCCAGCACCGTGAGCCTACAGGCGGCCTTGTTAACTTGCGAATACGGCAGGAGCTCAGGCTCTTTGCTGGTGACCCGGAACTAACTGTTCTCTCCCCGAGCAGGCTCCCGCGCCCTGCCTGCCCGCCAACCACGTGCCCGTCACGTTTGCTGCTCACTGGGCCTCCTGGCAGGAGGACACCCCGTGCAGCTCCCCCACCAGTCCTCTCCTGGCGTTCTTTTATTTTTTTAATTTAAACTTCATTTTATTCTATTTTTACTTCTGATCCCAGATCTGGAACCCTTTCCTCAGGCTTTACATGGCCTGCACCTTAGCTGCCAAGCCACAGGGGGCACCAAAGACCTTTTCTTTTTTCCCTTTTTGCCAGCCCAACCCTGGATCTCAAACCTGCACGAATCACTTTTAGAGCCAGCAGCCTCACCTCCAGAGACAGAGAAAGGGTGTCCTTCTTTTTACTCTCTTCATAGCACCTGTCATTTGATACATTTACAATGCTTGTAAGACAGTATTTAAAATTGCTCGGAGGTGACGGTCACAGTGGGGACAGAAACCTGCACTTGATGCAAATGAGTCTTACTCCTGAAGAGTAACCAGAATATATTCCTACAAAATGGAGACTCTTCATTTTTGGTTTATGTTGTGAAAAACATCAAAGGAAACAGCTTCTTCACAGAATCGAAATGATCCATCATCTCCGAAAATCTGAAACCTCTTTTTCTGCAGATTCAGACACAATAGGTCTCATCATTGGCTTTTTGGAGGAAAATGTAAGCAATCATACAAAATAAATCTCAGACACCCTGCAGCTTCAGTGACATTACGTTCGGATGGAAACTTTCCAAAATCTACGTGTCATGTTAAGTTCAAGTAGTTTAATCACAGGACACATTACTGAGAAATTTGCTCAAAATGATAATTACTGGATTAAAAATTAGAAGGCTGACTCTCATCATCTCACAAAGTGTGGAAACAGAAGACAAATTTAACACCCTCCAATAGATCGTGTGCATTCTGGCGGTCAAGTCACTCTTCTCAGCGGCACGCAGGTCATCTCTTCGTTCGCTCTCCCAGGTAACCCTGAGGTTGTGTCGAGTTTATATCAAGAACAGAAATGACTCACTTGACACGTTTGGGATTCTGGGGATCTCACCCTTCTGGTTGACAAGTTCTAACCCAAGTTCTAACGATGGTCCCCTCAGGGCCTGACACGGCCTGGGTCCAGGGCCTCTCTCACAGCAGCCCTTCTTCAGATCTCAGGTCTGTTTAATTTGCAAACACATCTAGAAAGCAGAGTTAATTGCGCCCCAGAATTTGTGAATTAAATAGGAATTTAGAAGGTGACGAAACAGGAAAAAGTAACGATAAGAAAAGTTCCGGTCCCCTCGTCAGGGGCTGACAGAGAGATGGAGTGCGGGTGTGCAGGAACAATAGGGGAAAAGCTTGGTTTAGATAAATCAATGCTTGGCAGGGAAATGAACCCTGGTGCCTGGAACACCAGGTGCCCGCCGGCAAGGAAGACCTTGGCTGAAGGGGTTTCTGACGTTCTGCTTAAACTTAAGAAGTTAAAGTTAGCCAGTTAGCGAAGACATTGTGCACCTGTACACATACTTGTGCGTGTGACCTCAGCTCTGTGAACAATGGTTGTAAATATGGATGATTTATATGTTGTGCTTTTTCAGAAAACAACTTCTTTGTGTGACAATAAATACGCAGGGAGTCAGACACTCAGGGTGACAGTCCTGAGACTGCTCACCCCCGACCCCACTTTCGCTCTCTCTGTCTCGTCTTTCTCAGTCTTTTGCGGCCTCCTCCCTTCTCGCCTGTTCTCCTGGACAGAAGTCCCGGTGCAGGCGCGCTGCTGACGGTAACCAGGGACAGCGAGTCCCAAGGGGCCTGGGACCTGAACTGAGCATGAGGGCATCTCTGCTCGAGCACAGCCACCTCGAGGTGCACTGCAGACAAAAGAACATATGTAAAGAAATGATTTTTTTTTTCTGTAGAAATTGAAATATGCATGAAGAGCTTGGAAAACAAATCTCCTCTGGTCCCGTAACTTAGAAATAACCTGAGTTAACCACTGGTTTTACTTCCTCCGCCACCAACACGCGCAGTGATTATGCACAGCAGGTGGCTTGTGTCAGCTGCCGCCTGCATGGCCTGGCCTGGCTCTTTACACAGAAGTGTGGCTGTGGAGCTGCCGAGGGAACCCACAGACCCCGATGGGCAGTGGAGTCAGTCTCAGTGCTGGGAGGGGAGCCAGTCTTCCACGGGGACGGTAAAGGAGCTGCAGCCTTTTGGGAGTGGATTGCATTGTGTTACTGACCCCCGCTGACCCCGTCGTGTGAAATATCGAATCTGCTGAGCACCCTGCTACCTACGCCAAGAGGAATGGATGTCTCCACTGTTTGACACACATCACAGTGTCCACACAGCTGTGCGTTCGCTTTTGAAATATTACTTTGGTAACTTGAACAATGTAGACAATCAGAGAGAGTGAAAACACACATGGATCTGGCACTTGGAATTAGTGAATATTTATATTTTGCAGTTTGTATCTTTGTTTTCAATCGAAGAAAGAAAACACGAGCAATGACTGTGCAAGACCTCACCTCCTCCCAGGTCCAGCTCATTCCCAGCTTGCTCTGAGGCGGCCACTTTCCTGTGAGTCACTTGTGAATGAAAGGTGGTGGTCACCAGCCAAATGCTGGTGCCCCTGATAAAATGGGCGCTCCCCGCAGGCACCCAGTATGCCGTGCTGTGGGAGCTGATGTGGCATCCGGCTCGCTCACCTGTCTTTCTAAGTGAAGGTCGTGAGTTTTGACAGCTGCCAAGGTGCTTCTGGTTGGCATTCTGGCTCCAGATTAGACTTGACTGGGTTCAGATTTTGGCTCAAATCTGAGTGATTTTTTAAAATCCCTGTGCCTCAGTTTCCTCATCACTAGAGAAGGGATAATACCTGCACCTTGCGCATCTGCTGTAGGAAGGGAATGAGATAATATATATAAATCACTTAGCAATGATCCTGATACGTAGAAAATACTGAAAACATAAGCTATTATTATGAGAATTTGGGAGATGGAGGAGGATGCATTAGCTCTGTAGAACCTCTCAGTGGGCCTCAAGGAGCATTTTCCCCTTAGCTATGGTTTAATACAGAGGATTTTAGCTGGAGACAGGGCATGTCTCATGTGTTTGGCAGTGGTCCTGTTAGCAGAGCTCTAAGCTGGTCCTTGAAAGAGAGCTTTGGCTCAGCCTCATTCAACGGGCACATGCTGAGTGAGCAGCACTGACAAGGACTTGGAGTCCAGTTGAACAGAGAGGCGGACATGAATATTTAAGTGCATCATGGAGCAAGCTGCAGAGCAGGGTAGAAGCAGATGCTAGAGAGGAGGCTTCTGCATGGTCTGCGTAAAGAATTGGCCAAAGACCAAGAAAAACACCTTCTAATTCATGACTTATATAAAGCTGAGAGAAGGAGTTAGCGAAGTGGGAACAGATTCTTAAGTCTCAAACATTCTAACAAACTGGAATGCTGGACTAAAGTCTAAGAGAAGAGACTTAATAAAGCCCTGCGAGCTTCAAAAACCTGCCCAAGTGCGGTAGGGCAACAGCGGGTCATTTGAAAGTCTTGGGAACTTTGGCGGATGGCGAGCACATTGAGAGCTCATATTGGTAGTTGTGATAAGCCGTGTTCATTCACAGACTTCACACACATAGAAAGCACGTGTCATTGCTAATGTGGCCCCCGAGGGTCCCCACAGCCCAGTGCACACTCGGCTCACCTTGGAGGGCACATGTGACCGGGGAGCTGGTACATGTACTGTCTAGATGAAGGCAGCAGGGACAGGGAAGGTGGGAGCCCTGGCTGAGAGAACCAGGTTTGCAGAGAGCTGACTGGAGAGAAATGCTAACACAGGGCCCTGGAGGGGCGTGCTAGGAGCTAAACGCTGCCTGTGGTCTCAGACTAGCAGGGGTGACAAGATGGCGCATTTTAAACATAAGGAGGACACTCCAGAAATGCAGGTGTGGCCAGGGTCACTGGGTTAGCTGAATGAAATGGCTTTCGGGTAAGTCGCAGGGCTTTCCGTGACAATTCACCAGCTTCCACTCCATGACAGTTTCAGGATTTGGAAACAGCTCTATCAGAACGCTATGAAAGGACTTTCAACCTCCTCTTAATTGTCCCTGGACCAGTCTCACTCCGCTCGCGGGCAGCGTGGCCGCCAGGTGGCGCCAGCGCGCAGGCTGTGGCAGGCAGGTGGCCCGCTCGCTGCGGTGGGCTCGGCGTCCCAGTCTCCAGGCCGCGCAGATGCAGATGTGCCAGGGTCAGGCATCTGAGGCAGCTCTTCAGTGACTTAAGTCCACCTGCAGACATGATCCCTCCCTTTTGTTTTCAGGTCCAGCAGTTCCACTATCCCTTGGCCACACAGCTGTCACGTTCCACATTCCGCCACTGTCCGGGGCCTCCTGTGTATACACAGCGATGGCGAGGAAAGCCGCTCGTCTTCCAAGGGCTGCAAATACTTTCACAGGACACAGATCCCCTGCCCTTAAAGAACGCGCTCCTATCTCGCACCATGTTTGGAAGTTCATTTCTAGAAAGATGTTAGAGAAAAGGAACATCACAAGACACAAGCAGTTGATTTGTTTACCCGGCATGGTCTTTGTTTTTTGCAACCAATCAATCAACCAAAACAAATAGAGGGAAGAGTTGGTCCAAGTCCAACCAGCCAGACCAGGCGTGTCGGTCATAGAGCTCTAGTGGCCCTGGAGCCAGACACACGCAGGCCCCAGAGACTTGCTGGGGCACCATTTGGAACAAGGCTGAGTTGACAAAGGAAATCAGTGGAAGTGACTTTGAGTCAAGAAAAGGGACTTATTTACTGAGGTGACGGGACCTCCTGTGGCCAGCACAAGGCTCCCCTACAATGCAGCACAGCGCAGAGGCTGCGCCACTTTGGGGGCTGGAGTCACCGCTCATCAGGGGTTCCCTGAGTTGCGCCAGCGCATGAGTCTGAGCCTCACGAACCAGGAGGGCGAGCAGCCCCACACGGAGGGTGTGTTGTGCAGAGCTGACCCAGGAAGGAGAGGCGGGCAGAACAGAGCAGACATGCTGGCCATGCTGACCTCAGCATCCGTGGGGAAAGGACACAAGTACCGGTCAAGATTATAAAACAAAGGCACAGTCCAGTGTGTACAGAGATTGAGACGCAGGCTTCGTTGTACCAGTGAGATCTGAGCTGATGTCATGTTTGATGGCTCTTCCCTGTCTCTAATGCTGGAGTACATGGTTAAAGGTTTTGCCCGTCCTTGGGCTGTAAAATAAACCTTGTAGGACTTCAACTCTTACTAAGATGTAGAGTTGTTTTTTTGAAGAAGTATTTTAATTTTATTTCCATTTAGCTTTTTATATTGTGTGCCCGCCACCTCCGACTTGGGATTGAACTCAGGGGCATGTGGGCTGTGCTGTTCAGAAGCAACTGACCCAACTGCTGCTCCACGAGGGCACCGGGAGAGTTCCCTCTAATTTCTAACACACTGGATCAAATTTTACGTTGCATTGCATTTTTATAATGCTTACTTTCTTTGTGTTTTTAAACCCCACCTTCCTGCCTGTTCTTTTGAGCCCAAGTCATGTCATCAGTTGTGACATCTTCCATTAGCACCTTAGAGTAATGCTCTGGACTTAGTTCTGCCACTGAAAAAAGAGGCATGTCCCACACTAAAACCCAAACGCTAAGAGAGACGAGATGGATTCTGTTTCACGATCACTGAGGTGAATTCCGGGATTCAGGCAGGATTTGCACTTGGCACCAGTGACACCTGGTACAGCCCTGAGCTTCACGACAGCACAGAGGTCCATGCGTGAGCACGTGTGCCAGGAGTGTGTGACCGTGTGTGTGGGAGCAGGAGCGTGTGTGCACTGGGACACGTGTGCCGGGAGCCCTGTGCACTCACAGGTGGGTGCAGAGCACATGGCACGTCTGCGTTCGCTGGTGATGCTCCCTCCAGACACTGTCACAGCACTGCACCCAGCATCTGCAGAGGGATCTGTCTTCAGGAGCATACGACCAGAAGGCACACAACCAGAAAGCTGGGAGCACAGCCCCGAGCACTCCGGTGGCTTAGCATTGTCTCCAGGACCCCAAATCTCAACAGTCTGTGCATACTGAGCGAGCAGACTGAAGAAAGAGCCTGGTGGTCCAGCTGATCAAGACAGTTTCCTTACAGAGACGAGCCGAGTCCACACAGGTCAAACCCACACACTGGTTAGTTAATTCTGCATGTTTACACCGTTGAACACAAAGGGCGGCTGTGTGTTGCTGGCGTAGAAAGTTGTAGGTCAAATTTGCAGGGTAAGCAGGCTCAGAAAGTCCTGAAAAGAAACATCCCAGCTGAAGCACAGAGGCAGTTCTGTCCCAGCAATAGTGCTCAGGCGCCCAGTGCCCCACTGCAGACTGGTCCTTGCTCAGCTGCCAGGGCGAAGGGACAGGAAGTTGCCTCCTGGGCCATGAGGAGAGGGTGGAAGAGAGTGCCCACGGGACAGCCACCTTAAACATGTTAGCTGCAGTGACCTCCAACATAATAAAGGGTGACTTCTCACTCCATCACAGCTCCATGTGGGTGTCAGGAGACAGGGAGTTCTGCCCCACATACTCATTCAGGGATCATTCATGTTTTCTCTCCCAGTTCCACCACCAGGTCAGGGAAGAGAGGGATGGATAAATCATACCCGCCTGACCCTACATCTGGAAGGAACAGAGATCATCTTTGCTTGCATTCTGTTGCTGACTAGTCCCAGGGACCCAGGCCCACAGAGATGAGCCTGGATGCTGCTGTAAAATATTTTGATCTTTTCCACACACGTGTGGCAGCCATAAAGAGTTTGTTGCTATCCAACCTTGTTCGTTTCTGGGTGAGAAATGACCTGTTCTACTCCTGGACATGCTTCCAACAGGCCCAGCCCACCCACATGCCCCATGGGCACAAGTAAAGTCTTGGGAAATAACTTCCTCTTTCTGGCATTTGTCTAGATGAAGGACTCATGGTGAAATTTCAATCAAGGGGATTTTTCTATAAAAGGGTGTATTTTTGAAAAGTTGATTTAAGCCAGTGCATAAGAACGCAGGCTTCAAGTCCGTTGTGAAGGTGGCCAGCCTACATGGTGCCCAGTGATTTCTGTCTCCTGATGCCCACACCCTGTATTGCCTCCTGCCGCCTCAATGGGCCTGATGTGTACCAATAGGGGGTTGTGAAGTGAGTAGTGACCTCCAAGAACAGGACATGAAAAACACTGCTGTTCTTGGATGACTTGCTCTTGGGGGAAGCCAGGCGCCATGCTGGAAGGACACTCAAGAAGCCCTGCGGATGTCATGAGGAAATGAGATCTTTTGCCAACAGCCAGCCATAGGAGTACGCCACCGTGAAATCAATTCCAGCTCCAGGAAGACCTTCAGATGCCTGCGGCCCCAGCTGACCCCTTGACCACAGCCTCCTGAGACACCTCTAGCCGGAAGCATTCAGCTAGGCCACAGCGACAGTGTAAGATAATACTTGATGACCCTGGTTTGAAAGCACCAAGTTTAGGGGTAATTTGTTCTGAGCAACAGCTGATACAGCATATTTCCATGGTCTGTTCTGCTGTGGGGTTGGGCGGAGAGCAGACCAAAGGCAGAAGAGCTGCCCCTTGACTATTACGTCCCATTAGTTAGAAATGTGTTTTATGTAAACAGATTCCCTCTCTGCTTTTTCAGTGGTGATAAAAATACTTCTACTCCAACCAGGTCAAGTTCATTAACTTATAAATATCTCAACTGAATTGCATTTCTTTTTGAGACAACACATTCATTTACTTAAGTAGCGTATCATTCACTTCGGTTTTTAGCAGCATCTTCTGTCAGAGGTTATCGCCTTTTTGACAGATGAGAAGGTGAGGTCTGAGAGTTCATGCAGCCACTCGACCACAACCTAATGGCAGCACCAGCATTTCAAATCAGGTGGCACAGTTCTTGACTGAATGCGTCTCATCCATTCTGGCTCTAAAGCACCTGAGGTCAACCAGACATGGCAGTAACAGCTGAGGCACCACCAGAGGGGCAGGGGCAGGCTCAGATGTGCCACATGCTTGTCCCGGAGGGTCTCTGGGTTCAGCTGGAAGTCAATTGGGTCATATTCAAGACCTGTTGGTAACTGAGGCTCCAACCTGGGGACCTCAGTGCCCTGCTAGGTCCTATCGGCTTTGCACTCTTGATGGTACAGAGATGGCCATAATGCTCGGAGATGCTCACCACGCATCAGGCACTGTCAGATGCATTTGCACATGTTGACTCATTTCATTTTACAACAGTCCTATGTGGGAACTGTTTGTCGCACTCTTTGACAAAGGAGGCACCAAGACAAAGGGACCTGAAGTCATCCTCCTCAGTCACCTCCTAGTGAGTGGCAGAGCTGGGACTCAGGACCAGAGAGGGTGGAGTGCACTCACCTGAACTGTGGCCTCTGCAGCTGCTTAACCAATGAGGTAAGTCTTGTCCTGTACCTGCAGTCCTGTAAATCTCCTTGTTAGGGGCTCAGTTGTGTCCTTCTCAGTCCAGGAAGCCATATAGCCCTAAGAAAGAGTTTCACATTTTTAAATGACTGGAAAAAATCGAGAAGAACATCTCATAGCACATAAAATGACATGGAATTCTGGTTCTGTGTCTGTAAGTCCAGCTTTATTGGAAAGCGGGCACGCACACAAGTGTGTTTATGTGTGTCTGTGCTGCTCCGAGAGGAGGGGTTGCCATAGCATCTGCGTGGCCTGCAGGGCGTCAGGCAGGAGGGAGAGGATCAGCACAGGGCCTGCAGGTGGTCACTGCGCCTATCGGGGGCTCAGCAAGCAGAGAGCTGCCTGAGAACTGAGTGCTCAGGCAGAGGTGGGGCAGGCGTAGGCCTGGGCAGTAGAGGGCTGGGGTCCAAAGTGGGAAACAGTTGAGAAACCAATGGGAGGGAGCCCCGAGGGTCAGGACGGCTGGTCAGAGGAGCGCCCCCCGTTGTTACTGGCTGTCATTGCAGCAGACACTTTGTTCATCTGAACAAAGGTCTTGTCTTCATTACTGATCTTCCAAGTCCACAATGGGTAGCTCCAGTGGGAAGCTACCCATCTGCATTTTCTCAGGTCAGGGACTTGAAGGCACGTGTCACCATGTAAATGTCCACTGCTGTTGTCCGTGAGAAAACCAGGTGGTTAGATGTTGTCTCTCGTCAATAGTCTCACTGTGCACTTCCCCTGGGAGGCATGTACTCTCTGTTCGTCTTGTGTCCAACGTCGCGTGGCTGTGCAGGGCTGCTGGCTCAGGAGACAGAAGAGTCTTCCTGGTGTCTGCTCAGGAGAACAAGCAGAGCCATGGTCTCCCGACAACCGAACTCCGCATCTGGGAGATAAAAGATCCACGATTCATCCTGCTCCTGGGGTAATTCATCATTCAGGCGCTCTTCCAAGTAAAAAGTGAGGGAGCAGCTTTCCGACCCCAGGCCCTGGGAGCATTGAGTCGGGCATCAGAATGGGCAAAGGGATGCAGCCAGAGTAATGCTGTCTCAGTACCATTTAGCCTTCATTTTCTGGGGGAATGAGGTCAGAAGTATTTTTAATAAGAAACCAACAAAAACCAAACCATTAAGAGGCAGCATTAAATATTCATAAGAACAACCCCATATCCTTAATGGGCACTCTTCCACCCGGAGGTGGGATGCCTCCTTCCTTTGCAGGGGGAAAGCTGGTCTCACTTGAGCTGCTGCTGCCGGCTGCCCCTGCCCAGGCCCCACACCGGAGCCTCCAGTCAACTGTCCGGCCTTTGAGCCTTGGCCTACTGTGCTCTTAGTTCTTCTTTTATTTTCTTTTTAACCACTTCCACAGCGTTAGCTGAACTGGTCTTTCCCAGCAAAGGAACAAATTCTCACCCCTCTGATTTTAGGCGGCAGGAAAGCAGTGTGACTGGTGACAAAATCTGTGGTGGCCTCAAGCTGTCTGGGGAGCCTGAAGCTTCCACTGTGTGTGAAGACCAGTGGCGCCTGTCCCTCACACCACCTTCCTGCCACAGTTGAAAAGGGTGAAATGGCTTCTAGAAACTCAGTCCACTTGCGGGGGGAGGGGATCAGCCACCAAATTAGGGGCCAGGAGTACATGAAAATTAAGAAAAGACTAGAACCAAAGGCACTTAAATACCATTTAGAACCTCCCTCCGCCTGTAATGATCTAAAAACAGGACCCACTACCTACTGTGTGGGGTCCAGGACAATGTAAAAAGTGCAGGGTCAGCCCGGGGTCAGGGGTCCACGAGGCGGCTCCTGCAGGGACGTAAAGCGAGGACCAGCCCCAGGCCCGGGAGGGAGGGGTGTGCGGCACCCAGGTTGGGTTGCAGGCCGCTCCCACTCTTACAGGTTCCAGCATGAACCAGCGAAGGGCCTGTGGCGATGCTGAGGGTCGTGCAAACTAGCCTCTGTGGGTCTCCGGAGCTGGGTGTCCAGACCCCGCGCTGATAACGCGGACCAAAAGGCCCTCCGCACCCGTTTAGCAGGCTTTGAGGCCCAATGGAAGCCAGCTCGTCCTCCCTATGGGAGCTGGTGCTGCGTGCACAGGGCGTCCTAAGCGTCCACGGAACTGCACGGGACGGCGGAGCAGCGGGCAGGGGATGAAGGGGTTCGCGGGCAGCGGGCAGGGGGTCGCGGGCAGCGGGCCAGGGATGAGGGGGTGGCGGGGCAGTGGGCAGCGGGCTGGGGGCCAGGACCAGGCCACATCGTGATCCTGGCGGGAAGGGATTTGTCGCCCCCCTGCCTGGGGCTGCGGGATCCCCTGGTGCGTCGGGCACGTCTGGAGCCATGACTCCGCCCTCCCGGGCCAGGCACAGGCCTCCGTGCCCCCCGGGGCTGTCTCAGCACCTAAGGACCAGTACCTGCACAAAGCAGGAGGAGGAGCCGCAGGTCCGTTACGCAGTCCCCGCAGGTCGTGGCACAAGGCTGGGACTGGAAGCTGCGAGCCTGGAGAGCTGTGACCGCACAGGGGCGGAAATCAGTCATTTGCCTCCAAGTAAACCGCGTTGTCTGCTGGAGAGGGAGGCGCTCGAGGGCCCGGAAAGGGCGTCCGCCGCGCGGACACCTGAGGGGCGGAAGGTGACCGGGTGTGAGCGCGGAAGGCCCAGCGCCAGCAGCAGCTGTCCGGGGCGCTTGCGGGGCGTGCACGTGTAGCGCTTACATACGTATTCTGTTCTCAGTACGCGGCACATGCACAGCTGCTCCGTCCATGCAAGGCGCGCGGGTTCCTGCCAGCACGTGCAGGGCTGCGCACGCGCGTCTGCGCTGACTGCTTCCTATCTGCTGTGCGCGCGCGCTTTTCCTGCACGGGTTACACATGGAGACAAGCACACGTACAGCGTTAAACTTCAGAAACACTGCCGATGCGATGCGGTTTCTGCGGACAGACTAGGACCACATCGTCATTTAATTCGGTAAGTCCCCGCGTGCAGGAGGTGACTCCGCACGCTGCTGAACGCGTGCATTATTCACCTGTACTTGATCACAAGTGGAAACAGATTGCCAATGACCCCGACGCTCCTTTGTCGCCAGGTTTTCCTACAGACCCAGTGGCCTGGGTGGCGCGTCCTGAGCTCTGTCCCAGAGAGGCCCTCTGAGCGTGGCTGAGCCCGAGCAGGGGGGCAGGAGCGCTGGCAGGGAACATGCCCTGAGGGGCTGTGGAGGGTGCACTTCGGAGGACCGCTTGCACAGCACTCCCGGCTGTTCTGCCTCTGAGGCTCTGTGCGCAAGCCGGTCCATACGCCCTCCTCCCAACGCGGGTTTTGTCTCATTTCCGCCGGAGGCAGCAAGGGCCGTTTCTGTCTTTGCTTTATGCATCAGGAGAAACTCTAAGGCTTAAGTGTCTTGCTTGTGAGTCTTATCTCAAAAGTGGGGGTGACACCCACACAGCCTCTGGGGTCACAGGAGGAAAGCAGGCTGTGGCTCAGGGCTGGGAGGGAAAAGTGTCAGGAATGGTTGGGGCTCATCCCAGGGTTGTCCGGTGATCGCACCACGTGGGATCACATCAGTACTTCATATCATATCATATCAGTACTAAACACTGAGTGCTTTTTAAAAGTCTGCAGGCACACCCTGGTGGAGCAGGGCGTGTTCACTCTTCTGGCCGGTGCCATCCACGTATATCCCAAGGGTTCTGCTTTGTGTCCCGGGGGAAGAACCAAGATGAACAACTAAATAAAATAAATGAAATGCTTCTTTCTCTTCTCTGCCTCCTTTCCTTGGTGTTTTCCCTGGAAAATAGGTGAGTTTCTCATTGCTCTGTGGGGAGGACATGAGTCTCATTCCTGCCAGGTCACCATCGTGGCCGATGTCTGGATAAATTCTTAACCGACAGACGTGAGCTTAAGAAATGCTTCCTATTGATAAATTGGTGGTAGAGCAAATACTTCAGATGCTAGAGCATGAACATTTTTTAATTATAGTGGGTTAAATGCAATTATCATATGAATTTTATTAAATTTCCAATTTTCTTCTAAGACAGATTTGAAGCGGTTTGACAAACATCACGTAAGAAAAGAAAATTCTCACCAGTGTGCCTCTAAGGACCAACATTTCTTCAAGCAAAGTCCACCCTGCAGTTGGTTTTACTGGGCTTCTTTCCACTGTGCACAAGCAGCCAGTGCTGCTGATTTTTGGTGAAGAGCGCTCACAATGCCGACCTGCAGTTTCCCGCACAGCATGTTCTAGGCGCAGCTTCGGATGCTGTAAACAACGACTCAGCTGCTGCACCCGGTGCTGTCTCCCCAGACATTCAGGTCAGGGCTGCAGGGGACCAAACACCACGGATGTGCTGGAATATTCGCGTTTAGCATGATGATTTCTTCCGGGCCCTCCGTGGGCCGCAGAGCGGCTCCTCTGACCTGAACTACAAGTGGCTTCGTTCACAGAACTCACAGTCGCAGTACTCATCTAGCGTTTGCCGTTACTGGTGAGATATCATTTTAGAAGCCACATCCAAACCATTTTAC
This sequence comes from Solenodon paradoxus, assembly GCA_004363575.1. Taxonomy (NCBI): domain Eukaryota; kingdom Metazoa; phylum Chordata; class Mammalia; order Eulipotyphla; family Solenodontidae; genus Solenodon; species Solenodon paradoxus. Next base: position 24,887 of record RJWH01008315.1, read on the forward strand.
CCAACATCCCTTGGTTCGTGCTTAGTATTCGTACTGCTTCTTGTTTTCACACATCCTGGGATCTGCGGCGACCCTGTGCTGTGAGCTCAAGCCAGCAGAGCTCTGTGCCACGAGCACGTTTGCTTGTGTTTGTGGTGTGAGAGGACAGTTACCTGCACCCTCCCAGAGAACACACGCAAGTTCCCGTAGTCAGGAGTGTCAATGCACCATCACACAGAAGGCTCAGCGTGGTGGGCGGGATCCTTCAAGGGCTAAATCAGCAGTTGGTTAAAAAAAGAGTAAGTCAAGTTACCATCTCCAGACTGAGTAGGGACGTTTTCTGAAAGCTCCCTTGAGGAAGGTGTCTCTGCTCACCTGGAGGCAGGCACTGCTCCCAGTCTCAACCCCAACACAAAAGGGGTGTCATGCTGGCCCAACTGGCCGAGGAATCAGCAAGCATTTTGTTTTGGACACAGCAATGGCTGCAAACACTCCGTCTCCTCGCAGCGACCCCATCAGGCCATGAAGCGGGGGCCGCACTGCCAGCTGTTTGACGAACAGGGGAGAAGACACGGAGGGACGACCCAGGGCCACACACAGGAGTGGGGTCTCCACCCGGCCAGCAGGGGCAGAGGCTGAGCTGCAGACAGAGCCTCCTCCATGCTCACTCAGGCCTGGCAGACGAGGCCCAGACAAACATCATGTTTTCCAAACGAGACCCCTGCGCCCTCTCAAAGAATAGGCCTCAGGTGCTGACGCCCTCTGATCTCTGACAGGCTCACTCCTGCTCCTTCTGGGTGGTCATCAGTGTCCACACTGCAGACGCTCTTTGTGTGATGCTCTCTTTGGCCAACAATGAACCATGGAAAAGCAAGCTACTTGTTCATTTACACCATCATTTTATACCTGTCTTCCTCTGTGCCAGACATGGCCAGACTGCAGGGAGAGGGAAAGCCCTGAACAATCAAGAAGGTGGCCAGTGAACATCAGGTGTCAGGACATGGTGTGATAAGGACACCCCGAGCCCCGCACCTGACAGGTGTGGGGGCCCCTGTGGATGACAGGTGTAGGGGTGAGCTGTCGGGGTGTCCTGGCAGATGTGGTGTCTGTGCCTCCCCCGGAGGGTGAGCCGCAGTGAGTGTGAGCCAGAAGGGCCTGCAGGGTGGAGCGCTGGGCATCCTGGCCCCGTGGGGACACGGTGGATTGATGACGTCTTGGCCTGTCATCTGTAGCGGGTGAAATCACGTATCAGTTTTCTGTGACAACCCCGCATGGCACAGGGACGTCTGAGGGCTTCTGTCCGGCTGGATCACAGACCCTCCGTGGATGCCCCAGGCCTGGGCACGCGGTGTGACTGCAGTGCGCAGGAACTTCAGGAGGCACCTCAGGTAAACTGCCATCATCAGGGCTTAACCTGGGGACGAGAGAGGGGGACACACGAGGGCCCCGGGGAGCCCATCACAAGCTTGCCTGGACTGTGAGGGCCATGTCCTAGAGACTGACTGTGGTTGTCTGGTCAGCGGGGGGCCCTCAGAGGCCTCAGGGAAGGAAAGTATCCTTCTAGGACTCATGTCAGCCGAGCCTTCAGTGGAGCGCCGCAGAAGTGGGGTCGCAGCTTGTGGGAAGGAGCGCTGCAGCTGGCAGCGGAGCAGGCGTCTCCCTGCAGAGTGGCCCGGGAAACCTGTGGCCCCACGGATGCTGCCAGCCCTGCCCGCCCGCATCACAGAGAGGGTCCCCACTGCCGCGGTGGCCCAGAGGCTGCACACCCATCTGCAGTGTTGAACAGGAACCTGGCCCTGAACTCTAGATGTGGTTTCCTCTCCATCCCAGGGACAAGCTTTGTTCTGCGACTATACACGGCTGACAAATGCAACCAGGAAATATCATCTCTACTCAGTGTGGCCTTGTGCTCAGCTAAGCCTGCAGGATCTGGTTCTGGCGGAAAAGGGGGAGCACATTCTCATGTTTGCCAACACGCACTTGCTAGAGAGAACACTCGTGCTCAGTGACGTTTGAAAGACACTAAATTGGAGGACCCCAGCTTTGGACACGCTGCCTTTGCTCGTGTGCATTTCTTCCTCTACCCGAGTGCGTCTCTGGCTTCCGTTTCCTGCTGTGGACGGGAGGCCAGTCCAGCGGCGGCTTTCCGCAGGGGCCCAGACCTGACGCTGATGCAGGGGTGTCTGGTTCGCCCTCCACGGATCAGTTCTGAGCACAGACTCATGCCGCAACTATTTATAAACAGTCGTTAATCTTTTTTTGATGTTATGTTCTGCAAAAATTAAAACACCGGTTTTCTAAGGGCTTAGAAAAATAGTAAGTTGAGGAGAATTGGGGCCGAAGGAAGCAATAAGAAGGTGAGTCTTACCTGCTCCGGGGAAGGGCTGTCTTCAGCTCTTTCTCCATCAATGTGCGATCTGTGTCATTCCTACAATGCACAATTCCCATCAATGCACAGTGGTCCTGTCCAGGGGCTGGGGGGCAGGACGGCTATCTGCCTGACACCACCTGGAGCTGAGGGAAATGCTAAAGGCATGCACGTTCAGGTATCAGGAGGTGGCACTTCCTGGGAAGGACGGGCTGGATTTGGAGAACAGGGTTGGGGGCACCTCACACCCGACACAGTGACAGTCATCTGAGCCCTTTCCAGGCGCAGCTCAAACCTCCAGTCCCAGCCTCTGTCTCAGGGGACTACGGTCTTGAACTCAGAGCCTGCAATGTGATGGGAAGCACAGGGAGGTCTCAGGGAGAAAGCGGGATGATTCTGGAGGCTCGGAAGCCCCTCTGGTCTAACCAGATGAGCCACAGTTGGAGTCCAGCCCAGTGTCTGGAGTGAGGCCAGACCCTCCTCCCTGCATCAGCAAGAGAAAGCAGGTCCCAGTCACGTCCCTGCTGACCCCCTCCACCCCTTACTCTTTATCTTTGAGATCATGGTCATTCAGATGACTTACGTGTAAGATCAGCAGTGTCAGCTGTTTGGGTGACATCTAGACATTCATGGAATGCAATGCTTTCCTTTTATTTAGTGACGTCTACAGTCTCAGAGACAACTCTCATATGCAGAAACAAGAAGCATCTCCGGGCTGCCCTGATGCTCACTTGCCTGAAAAGCACCTGGGAGTGAGACTTTCACTCAGGTTTCTTCCCCTCCCACCCAGATGAAAACACCAAAGACGGGAATTGAGAGGCTGGGCCACATTCTCTCTACAGGTTATCTTTTTAATTGTGGAAAACTATACAACGCATTTCCTACCTTAGCCACTTTTAGCAGACGATTCAGCAGTGTGGAGACCTTCAGAGTGTCGCAGTCAGTCTCCAGATTTTCCATCACACAAATCAGAACCTCTGTGCCCATTAGACAACTGCTCCCCAGTCTCCTCCCAGTCCATCCTTCTCTGCCCATGACTGACTCCTCTGGGTGCCGCCTATGAGTGGATTCACACAGCGTCTCTTTCTGTGACGGGAGGTTTCCCGAAACGTGATGTTCTCAGGTCGATCTGTGCTGTAGCTGATCAGGATTTCCTTCCTTTTCAGGGTCGTATAACCTTCTGTGGTGTGTGTGCGTGCGAATGCACACGTGTTCACACACATGCATTTGTGTGTGTAAACCTTTCATTAATCTGTGTCCGCCAAGGTTATCCACCTCTTGCTCCTGTGAGTAGTGCTTCTATGAACGTGGGTGTAGACGTATCTCTGAGACCCGTCTTTCAATTCTTCTGAGTACAAACCCAGAAGTGGAATTGCTGGGCCACGTGGTAATGTTAGTAATTTCTGAGGCGCCGGAGGACGCTGCCCATGCAGTCGGAGACCACAGGGCAGCTGAGCCACGTCGGGATCGTGAGCAGCAGGCAGGCAGCACGTGGGTGGAAAGGAAGGAGAAGGCGGACAGGCCAGCATGGGAAGGCGCCTGGGAGCCATGGCTGAATGAAGGACGAGGAGGCGGTGGCGGGAGGACCGGGGCAGTGCCGGGCTCGGGGAGGCCAGCAGGCCCTGCAGACAGGTCTGTGCGATCGGGGTTCGCACACGGACTGCTCGAAGCTCCTGGGCTCAGCGAACGCGCCAAGGGGTGGTTCTTGAGTCGACCCTCAGTGCAGTAAACGGCAGAAATGTAGGTTTCTCTATAAATTCCATTGGCGTGAGAGCTCAGTAGATGATCTAAGTGGTTACTGCGATATTACAGAGGAACATAAATGCATCACCACAGGCCCCTCTGCGCAGCAGACGTTTCTAATAGAAGACAAATGTAAAAAACAACTGAGTATATGACAAGCATCTTCCACAAAACCTAAAAACAACAACAACTCTCCTGTCCGAGTGGGAGAAGCCAGATGGGGGATTTATGCCGAAGCAGAGGTGCGGCCTCTGCAGTCTGCCGGCTGCGCCTCTTCAGGTCGCAGAGGCTCCTCATCTGTGAGACAGAAACAGCAGTAACGACAGCAGCAGTTACTCAGAGCTGAGTTCATCCACGGAAAGCACTTGCACAGACTCGGGGCTGAATCTTGAAGACACAGTGTGTTAGCTGTGTTCTTTACTGACTCGATGAAGATTCATACAAATAATTTCTTGTTCCAGCGAGAGCTCGCAAGCCTTGGAAAGCCTGGCTCCCTCCACCGTCTGGAAGACGTCCCCCACGTGGACTTTGGAGAAAAGCCAACTGAGGCTTTGTGTATAAGACACCTAAACTCGAATTACGTGACTAGGATTTGAAAGCCTTCATCTTTCCTTACATCAGTCCAGGAGTCCATGCTTCTGCCCTTTTTCCTGAAACGTCCAGGTCACCCTTCTTCACAGGAAATGTCCAAACCCAGAGGGCTCGAGCAGGACTGAGAACCACGGGAGCCCCCGGAGCCGCCTGTGCGAGGCCCAGACCATCGCTCCGCCTGCCCGCAGGTGCGCGTCGCAGGAGAGGTACCCAGGTGGGAGGTGGCAGAGAAGACAGGCAGGAGTCTGGCAGCAACGACACGGATAGCCTCAGAAAAAACGTAGAGAAAGTCCATATCGGAAGACTGTCACCTCCCCTCTGATGGCCGCGAAGTTTAGTAACTGAGGAGCGCGCACCAGCGGTAACACGCAGACCAGGAGAAGGGGAAGGAGCCGGGAAGGGCCGCTATGAAAAGGCAGAGGCCGTCTCCTGTTGAGCTCGTGGGCATGCGCCTCTGGAGCGGAGGGTCTGTGTGTGGAAGTGCTCAGAGCACCGGCAGGGTGCTGGGGACACTGGAACCGAGTGGACTGGACACCGGGGCCAGTGTCCTGGGCCGAGAACTCCCAGCATGAAGTCACCATGTCCCAGCAGCCCCTGGGCACCGCCAGGCCTAGAGTTGCATCTACCGAAGTGTTGCCAGCGCGGGGTCGGGGCACGCACTCGCCCAGCTGGGGTGGTGATCACCAGGCTCCTATTGGGTCCCTGACAGAAAATTCGGAGCTGCAGTTCATTATGAGCCAACCCAAGCTGGAAAGGTGGCGAAAATAAAACCTAGTTGGAGGCAGACGCCCTGTGAAAACCCAGGTAACAAGTCTGAGTCGTGGCCACTGAGGACAGCCTCCTTGCATCAAGGCGCAAGAATGTACCAGCGTGTGACCGTGAAGGACTGGGTCCACTTGGGTGCCACAGTCTCCTCGCAGGCCGTCCTCCTCCTCTCCCTGGAGGCAGAGCGTGGGCTTGGGGGTGTGGCCAGCGGGGCTGTAGCACCTAGTCACTCCATCACTGATTCAGGTGACCCGGGAGGTTCTCTTTAGGAGACTGAACCCCGACAAAGAGCTGGCTTTAAGCAGAGGAAGCTGAGCCTCGTCCAGTCGTCAGACCCAAACTGCGAACTGCCTGAGAAAGCAGCGCTCCCTGCGCCCCTTGGCAGCCCGTCCACCTCCCCTCGTGTCCCCGTCTGCCCCCCGCTGGTCTGTCTCCTTACTGAAGCCAGGGCACACCCATGAAGAAATGAGAACGCTGTGAGGAAGTTTGTTCTAACTGACAGCAGTGACACCGGAGAGGCTTCATCACTGATCACTGTGTGTCCTGTGCTGGGACCAGAGGCCCGGCAAGGAGCCTGAGCTCGGACGGAGACCAGCTCTGCATGGGGGCACCTACAGCGAGGTAGCTCGTGGGCCCTGGGATGGCCCAGGCTCTCTGAATGCGCCGGGGCAGAGGGGCATACATGGGCCTAGTAGAGAGGAGCCCTTTCTCTGTCCCTCTGAACTGTTCCGCCCAAAGAGTGTGCTGCAGCTGCTGTGCTGCTTTCTCCCACAGGAGACGGAGCCAGAGAAATAAGCACCTTGGCATGTCCACACCACATGTGTGTGCAGGTGTGTGCACACGCATAAATGTTTGAGGTCTTTGCTATGCAAACACTTGACATGAATAAATTGGGGGAACTGAAAAGATGGCCCCACACTCATGCATCCCCTTTAATAACTAATAAATCATGCCCTCAGTTCTGCACAAAAAGGGGCATGTGAGCACCAGAGCCCAGAAGGGTGTTAATGTCCCTTGTCCCACCGTCCCGCTCTGCACACATCTCCACAGAAACCAGAATTCTTTTATGTTCAGTCAACATGGCGCATCACCACTGTTCTTCCTGGTCAGCTTGCCCAGGCCCCCTCACCCTTCCAGGCTCTGTGGGGGGGCCGAGCCAGCACGCAGCCCCAGATCCTCCAGCCCCCCACATGCCCTGCTTGGTCACCTCCTCTCTCACACAAGACTCAGTGTGCCCCCATCCCTCCAGGGAGCACTGCTGGACCACAGCTGTCCTGTGTGCCTTTGTGAGGTGCCCCTCGGGGGCTGCAGTGCCGAGAAGGGCATGCACTGTCCCCCCACCTGGCCACAGCTGCCCTCCCATCAGCCCTG
>RJWH01008316.1:0-31690 GCA_004363575.1 Solenodon paradoxus
GCTCCTCCTCCTCCTCCTCCTCCTCCTGCTCCTATTTCTCCTCCTGCCCCTCTTCCTCCTCCCCTATTCGTCTTCCTCCTTCTCCCCTTCGCTAGAGGGCACCATTCATGTCTTTGTCAACCCTGGGCACATGGGCCCTCTGCACACACGCTCACAGTCCTCCCTCACCTTCCTCCTCCACCTGCGCCCCCAGGACCTCTCGATCCTCCCTGGAGCAGGAACAGACCGCTTGCCCCTTCCTGGAGGAAAACACAGGTCTAACTAACTTCTACAAGGAGACCTAGTCACGAAGATCACGTCCTCTTGTGGTTCCATACTCGGTATAAGTCTCTGGAAACACCATCAAGAACCAGTGCTGGTTTATCACGGTGGCAGACAAGCCTCTCAGAGAAATCCTGGCACCTGCTGGAAGCGCGCCACGACGACCTGGCTTTGTCTGGATGGATGGCGTCGGGGCGCGCGCGTTCGGTCCCACGGCGTCGTCTCTGCAGCCGGCACACTGTCGGCCGCCTCTCTTTCCGCCCTCTCGCAGCACAAGGCCATCGACGGCGGCTTTCAGACGGAGTCCAGCCTGGTGAGCAAACATGAGCCTGTCTGCTCTGCTTTCCCTCGCCCTTCACTTGTGTCTCTGATGGTCACAGGCGCTGCGCCGGAGTGCAGGGCACAAAGTGACAGATGCCGGGGGTGCTGAGAGATGCCCCCGGGAGGCAGCGACCAGCACCTCCGTGCCCGTGTGGGTGCCATGAGCACACCTCAGTCTACCCGACCAGCAGCCTTAAAGGGGAAAACGCCGCCGGCGCCTACAGCCCGCGGCCGCACGCTGGCCGCCCGGACGGACGGCCTGTCCCTGCAGCTGTGCTTCGTGAGGAAGCAAGAGCGTCCCTGAGTCAAACGCACTGCATCGTGATAGTCTTCTTGTCACCTTCCAACATCCCCAGAACTCTGTCATTCCTTCACCTGCAAGGGATGTCGTCTCTCCTGCTTCCCTGTTTTAAAAGCTTTCGCTTACAAGAAGCGGTTAGCGTATTTACCGTTACTCAGAGTCTGAGAGTCAGCTGGGTTTTAATGAAAACGCACACAGAAAATTTCCTAACCAATCTTGCTGATGTCACATGACTCGAGAGGCCCCTCTCTCCATGGCTGCTCACAAAAACCTTGACAGGGACAGGGAAAGCCAGACGCACGTCAGCAGACGGCTGCGCCGAGCTGGGCCACATGGCCCGGAGCACGCACGGCTGCAGGAGACGGGATGCCCCGCCGTGTGCGATGACGCGGCTGGGACCAGAGGGCTCAGGCTTCAGACGTCAGCCGGATGGGGACAGACACGTCGGTCTCACTCAAACGTCGAAGATAAAGCTGAGGGACAAAAGGAGCAGAAGAACAGCGACCTCTGACCGCGCGAACGGGAGTGGTATTGGAGGTATTGGGGCCGATGGACGGAGGCTGGACTTTCGCTGAGAACATCACCCGCCTGTCTCTGTCGGGCTGTGCGCCTGACACCTGGGTGACGGGACACCTGGCTGCTGAGGACACCGTGTGTCAGAGGACGAAAAGACAGGATTTTTAAAGAATTCAACAAAACGAAATACAAACGACCACCTCCACAAGCACTGGCCGGCTCTGTCCAGGCGGCCTGCCTGTCCTCTCTGCCCCTCGACTCACTCCCCACGTGGCCCTCGCTGTGTGGTTCTGGACCAAGCGTCATCTCCACTGGCCGTGAGCTCGAGGGTGGGGACACCTGTCGTCTAACGGACGTGCTCCGGAGCTGATGGGCGCCGGGCGGCCAGTCGCGCAGAGGCAGCCCCGGCTCCCGGGCTGCTGGCCGCGCACTCGGGCCCCCACTCTGCGCCGCCCCGCTGTCCCGGGGCTCTTCTCGTTGTCCCCGCACCGGTCTTCCCTCTCGTTTCCGAGTCAGCAGCCAAGCAGCACCGTTCTCGAGCGCTGTCCGCAGACGGCACCCGACGCACGAGGGCGTGTGAATTCCCTAAGTGACCGGAGCCACCACAGTGGCTTAAACGGGCAAATGTCCCCCGGAGGGAGCCAGCTCCCCCGACTTCGCTTCCACCGCAGACGAAACAAGGCTGTCACGGCTCCAGCAAAACCACAGCCACAGACACAGAAACCGTCCTCTCAGAACACCGCACAGGCGCCCGGTGGAGCAGCGGTGGGTCCATCGCCTCTGAAGGACGCAGACCACACGCCCCGGGTTCAAGTCCCAGGTCCGGGGGAATAACCAGTGTGAACAACTGAATGTAAAACAAAACAAAATGCTTCTCGTCCTCGCTTCCTGCCTGCCTGCCCTCCTCACGCCTGCTGCTCACTCCTTCACACGGCTCACAGCCCGCGTGGGCGCGCAGGAGAGGCGGCGTGGGGGCCTGTGAGCTCCGCGTGAAGACAGGCTCGTGCCCGCCTGGCCGATTCCCGCGGGGGGCGAGCTCTTCCTCCGCGCTACAGGCGACGAGCGGTGCCCACGCGAGCCGCCGTGACCGCCCCCGACCTCCCGGCGTCCCCCGGGGTTGCCAAGCGCGGCGCCCGCTTACCTGACGACACAGCTCCTCCCACTGGCTCTGCAGGAGCTCGGTGCGCTCCTCCAGGATGGAGAGGTCGTCGGGGCTGACGCAGGCAGACAGCGAGTCCTTCAGCACCACCAGCTGCGCCCAGTCATCGGTCCAGCTCCCCACCGCGCTCTCCAGCTCCTGGGGTCAAGTCGGACACCACGGCAGGTGCGGTCAGCACCGCGGGGACGCTTCGGAGGCCTCCTGCGCGGTCCCTCCTCCTCGCCCCATCTCAACACCTAATCACTCTCCGGCACCAGTCCCTGCACAGCGTGACGACGTCCACGTTCTTCTGACAGCTCACCGCTTACTTCCAGACCCCCCGTCTGTCTGCCATCTCCCTGGCCGTCCCTAATCACCTTCCCGAAGCTGGCATGATTGCTACTCGTCTCGTTCCTCGTAAATGATTCGTAAAGTCCTCATCCATCCATCCTCCTCACCTCCCATCACTGAGCACGTCAGTAAGCTGTTTTCCGAAAAGACAGCACACCTAAGTCTACCCTTGTCTTCAAACGCTACAAGCTGCCACCTGAGGTGGGCACTTGTGAGAGTGAAGACAGAGGTCTGTCGCTTGAGTCACACAGCGCCGAGAAGGCAGGGGCTTCTTTAAGTAACGGGGGACGACCAGGCTCCCTGTCCTTGGGGGCGATTCAGAGACAGTGTGGTCACGCCGTGCCTGCGGGGCTGCGACGGACGCCTGCTCTCCGCCAGCGGGTGACATTGTGAGGGTGCCGCTAGTTTCGTCTCTGCCTTCACTCAGGAGACAAGTTTCCAAACGAAAAGCAATTAACCGCGCCGGCTGAGGTTACTTCCCCAGCAATTTAGGCAGCGGGGTCTCTAGCGAGAATTTTCCAGGTAATTGCTTTGCTTTGTGTCCGAGGGTGGTTTGGGGAAGGACAGGAAGGGCTGGACCAGCACGCGTGGTCTCCACCTGCAGCCCAGCGGCCGGTGACTGGCACACCCGGGGGCGAGGCTGAAATTAAAAGCTGAGGCTTCGGAGGCGCCCGGCGCGGCTACAGGCGGGTGGGTGCGTATTCACTGGTCGCACCAGGGGCAGGTTTCCCGCTTTCCTACCAACTTCTAACCCAGACTCGAATGTCCGTGTCGACTCTGATGCCCATTTCAACAAGAAGCGCACAGCGGCAGCACCAGCGAGCGCGCTCGGCCGGTCCTGGGACGCGGCGGCGCCGGGACAGACCCCCAAAGCGGAGCCGGGAGCCTTCGGACGGTGGGTGCAGGCCTCGGCGCTCGCGTCGGGCACAGCCGGCTGTGCTGCCACGAGCTCGGGCCCAGGGTGCAAACACCACAGTCGGAGGAACTCAGGTGCCCGGCTGTGCCGTCTGGTCGCTGGTCAGCGCCGCACCGTTACAGGAGCAGACTCTTCACTTCGCGTTTACAGCCGAGGGTCATCCATTTACTTCCGTCCAGGACGCAGAGGCACTGCCTCTGCAGTTTCCCTGAGTCTGCCTCTGAAATTCTGGATGCAATCCTTGAATTTTAATGTCAAGGGAAAAATACTTCCATCCACACTTTGCATGATTTTTCCACTTATTTAAAAAATCCTTTCTTAAATATTTGGGACCTCTTATCCAGAGCGGCCCCACCCCCGGTGTGAAGGTTGAAACACAAACTCGGGAGGAGTCATTTGAAGGTGACTAGAGAAGGATGGATGTAATGGGGAACAAAAAGCATTTTGGCAGATGAGGGCCAGGTGCCCTGGGGCGCCGTGTGGGTGCTCTCCCCCTGGGCTCTGGGGTGGCCGGAGCTCCCTCAAAGGGTCAGAGTCAGCGGCGGTCCTCCTGGGGCACCCGAGGTGCCGATGGCCACCCCTTTGCAGGCCTGAGTGACTGAGAACTGCGTCACTGCGCTGCAGTGGGAGGCGGCTCTCATCGCCTGCTTTCTCCAATGGCTGTGGTCTGCAGGTCCAGGCCTGCAAACTGGCCTCGTGCTGGACGCCGGCGGCAGTTCTCCGCAGGCACGACTCTCACTGCTCTTCCTGGCTCAGTGTCTCTGGCTCGGCGTGATGTTCCTGTGCGTGTCCTCACAGTGGCCACAACCTGCCCCACCACCTTGCCGTGCAAACGCACCGTGACGTCTGGGGGCGTCTTCCCGGCATGTGCCAGGACCTCCAGGCAGCCGCTGTCGGCGCGGCCACGCCCATGGGCCACAGTCCACGCACCCACGGGCCACGGGCCACAGTCCACGCGCCCACGGGCCACAGCGGCACAGGCAGCCCCGACTCACCTTGCAGCGCGTCTGCTCTGCGTGTAGGTCCTCCTGGTGGTCCGGAAGCGGGTGCGAAAGCTGCTTTTTGAAAGTCCGCAGTTTCTCCAGAGAGTCCGCTATTCCTTTCTCGCACTTTTCCCAGCCCTGCGGTGCGAGGAGAAAGATGTTTCATGCCTTTTGTCCCGACGAGAAAATAGAAAAACCAGACGCACAGTTTCCTTCCTTCCTAGCGCGGGTGCGGGCGCGGCGAGGACGGGGCACGTGCGGTGAGGACGGGCGCGCGCGGTGAGGACCCGGCGCACGCGGCGAGGACGGGGTGCGGAGTGGGCACTGGGAGCACCGCGCAGAGCCCTCCTGCAGCCTCAGGGCCGCACCGTGACGCCCTGAGGACAGGAGCCCGCAGCAGCATCTCCGGGAGCAGCACACACAGACCCCTCAGGTGGACACGGGCCGCGGAGAGAGGTCCCGACTGAGTCCCCTGGGTGCTTCCGCGACGGAAGCCTTGGATCGGAAGTGTCACCAGCGCAAGGACACGACCACGGGGCGGGCGCTTTCAGGCTCTCCCGCTTTCACAGTGATTTTTAAAACAACCAGCGAGGAGCACAGGCGTGGTTGGACTGCAACAGACCGCGGCAGAAGACATCGGTTTTAATAAGCTTCCCCGAAATCGTCTATGTTGACAATAGCGCAGTGTTTTGAAGAAGAACAAATCAGCAACGACGCCCACGAGCTCCCAGGAGAACTGCTCGTCGGCTGGAGGCACAGCGATCTTCACAGGAGTGACTGGACGCAGCTTCTGACCTGTTGGCACTGGCCTGTCCCCGCCGCTCTGCCTGGCGCGGAAACACACGCAACAGGGCTGGACGGCCGCGCACAGAAACCGTGGACACAGACAGACAGACAGACTGCGCAGAAAATGCAAACACGGATGCCGCAGCGCAGGCCCTGCTGCGGGCCCTGTGGAGCACGAGGGCGGCGTGGCGGGCGCTCCCCTGGGGCTGCGTGTGACCGTGTGGGCAGGCGGCACTGCGCCCGAGCACACGCCGGTGTCGGAGGCGGGGGAGCTGGGGGAGTTTCGCTGCCACCCGGAACCCTTCGACCCTTATCTGATTCTTCAGACGCGAGAACGACGCATATCACCGAACACGTCACAGAAGCGTCAAAGCCACCACGAAGAGAAGCAGAATCCCCACAGCCGTGTGCACACATGGACTCACCCAGCACCTCGCGCCAACGGAAAGGGGCCCGCTGGCCCCCTGTGCTGTCCAGACCCCTGTCACTGCCTCACCGCTTCCAGGGCTCGCCCCACCCATAAGCCGCCGAGCGCCAGACGCCTTGCGCCCCTCTAGCGTGTCGCTCTTCACACCAGGCGTCCCTGTCCGCGCCGCCGTCTTCTCGGCGTCTCGTCTTCCCCGCGCGGGAGGCTCGGATGCGCTGGCGCAAGTGCTCCTGCTCGCCTGTCTTCCGGAGGAACTGAGCATTTGTCCTGGGGTTGTCACGTCTCTAAAGTTCCTGAGGGGAACGTCTTCGAGGGTCGCTTACGTGCCCGCCTCCCGTTTACCAAAAAACGAAAGCAAAGCGCCCACGTTGGGCACAGCTCCGTTCCCTTCGCGCTGGCAGCCCTGTGCGCCCGGCTGCCCGTAGCTCGTGGGGGCGACCCCAGTGCTACGAGACCTCATTTTTGCCCAAACCGAAAAGCGCCAATGCAGGGGCCACGCTTGAAGCCTGTGGGCAACCGTCACGACTGCCTGCGCTGAAGGGGGAAAGGTCAGCCTCTCTGAGGCCACGACAAAACCCGAGGGAGGCCGCATGGAGGCAGGTGGGCGCGCAGGACAGAGAATTACAGGACCTGTGTTTGGGGCGTGTTTAAGCAGAGCATTAAACCCAAAGGTAAAGAGAGAGACACCGCAGCTGTGACGCAAAGACAAATAAAACGAGGCCGCAGGAGCTGGAGGACCGAGGTTCCTGAATTCCTTCTTCGGGAAAGCGGACCAAGCGCAGGAGTCAAACGAAAGTGAACGGTAACTAGAGAAGAACAGCGACCCCTTCTGCCAGTGTGTTGTGGACTCGGACGCCGCAGCCAAGCCTGAACTGCACACAGTGCAGGGTCAGCGAGTTGCCACGGTCTACAAACATCTACAAAGCGCGCGTTTTACGCATGAGCGAGCAGACCGACAAGGACTAATGCCGGGACTCAGCTGTCACCCGTCTCGTCTCGGGAGCGTGTCCAAAGCTCCCGGTGTGGAGCGAGCAAGCGATACGATGGCGCTCTCTGCACCACGAGCGACAATCCTTTCCCGAAGGCAACAAGGGGACACAGCCAGGCCCCTGATCCCTGGCGGGCTGTGCCGTGGGCAGACGGCGGCTCTCCGCAGGTGCCCGGGACGCTTCGGCTCAGGGTCTCCGGCAGGGTGGGGCGAGGTATGCGCGGTGTGGACAGTGGGCCCCGTGTGCCACCCTCACCGCAGCAGGACAGCAGCCAGACCGTCATCACCGTCTTTGTCCGAAAGAGTGGCCGTCGAATTGAACTTAAGCATCGCGTTCAGGGTGCTGATTATCAGCATCTCCAGAACCGCAGTGTGAGGTGCTGGAACATTAGTTATTGTGACGACTGGCACGCGCTGAGCGGCCAACGTGCACCCCAACAGCGTGACCCAGCTTCGCGTTCTTTGCGGCATCAAGTCCTCGACGTGCGGCCGGAGAGGGCCGCGTCCACTACACCCGGGGGCAGCCGGGCTCCCGCAGTGAGGGAACCATATAACACTGCGGCACCCGAATGGACGCCCGTGCCCCGTCTCCCTCTGAGAAGACGTGCTGGACGGGACAGGAGGGGCGGGCCGGGTCTGGGTACGCGCAGGGCCCCTGCTCCGAGCCAAGGGGTGAGCGCTCTGCACACAGGACTCGGCAGCCTCCTGGCAGGCAGCAGAGGGGCGCGGCCTCGGGTGAGTTAAGGTCAGATCAAGAGGAGCTTCTGGAGAGTTCTTCCCCATCATCAAACAAGAGACAGGATCTGGAAAGCACTTTAGGGTCTCAAGCTCACAGGCCTGCGTCCCTGCCTGTCTGGGGTCACCGCCCGGGCTCTGGCGACGGCCCGGCAGTCCTCTAGTCGCCAGACAACTTCCTGGGGACTTTCCTGAGAAACTGCTGAGACTGAGGCCTGTGCAGCTTTCCTGGCTCGTGCAAGACAGGACAAAGCCCTCGACAGACGCAGGGAGCCGCCCGTCGCTGGCAGCACGTCCCGACCGCATCTGATTTGAGGCGACAGCGGGCGCGGGGGGAGCGGCGGGCTCCTCGCAGGCAGGAGGCTAGGCTTACCTGCAGCAGGAAGGCCAGCTCCTCCTTCCGAGCCCGCAGGTGCGCACCGGCCGCCCTCCACGTGTCCTGGATGTCGGCGAGCTCGCGCTGCAGGGCGGCCTGGGCGCCGGCGTCGGCCGAGAGCAGCAGCTGGTTGCCGGCCTCCACGGTGAGAATGCAGCTACCCTCCTGCCGCAGGAACACCTTCTCTGTGAACTGCAAGGAACACAGTTGTTGACGCCCAGGGCCTCCTCCCGCGTCTCCCCACGGCCAGCATTTCATGATCCCCATGTCTGCACGCGGAGCCGCATCTCTGAACGCGGCGCGCGAGCCCACGGGCGTGCGTGAGCCGTGCCGGCGAGTGGGCCTGTGCAGGGCGCCCCCGGGCGTCGGGTGCAGTCCAGCACCACACGAAAAGTGCTCGGGAGGTGGGGGCAGAGGCAGCACGGGGACAGCCGCCCGCGGGCTGACGGGGCAGCGTCCTGGGCTTGAGACTGCAGGAGCTGCTGGCGTGACGGCCCCGGAGGACGGGCAGCTGCGCTGGACAGGGGGCATGGCGAGTGGGGACGCCCAACGCGTTCTCCGTGGCTGGGAGACGCGACCCAGGAGCTCAAGCGGGAGCGACGAGGCCGGAGTATGGCCGCAGGGAGGTCTGGACTGGACAGTGACAGCGGCCTGGACTCCCCGACGGGGACGGGATGGGCCAGAAACCCTCTGATGAGGGAGCTACTCTCCGACGGGCAGAGCAGTGGGGACGGAAACGTGTGCAGACAGATTGGGGAGGGAGACAGAGGAAGAAGACAGCTCGAGCGTGACTCGGTCCTGACGGAGAGGCCAGCTGGGCCACGTCCTAGACGGATGGAGGACACCTGGCCGGAGATGACCGTCACGACGCCCGAGGCGCACACGGCGTGAAAAAGGGGACGGTGGCCAGGACGCGGCGCTCGGGCGGCGTCTGTGACCAGGAGATGCGGACAGGCACTCCTCTGCCGGGAGGCTGATGGAGCCGCACTTGCTGAAGAGACGTGAGGAGGAGAGGGAAGCCGAGGGCGATGGCCGTCTGACGACCCGGCGCCTGGGACAGCCTGGCTGGGACTGATCGGGTGTGAGGACACCTGTCTAACAGGCTGGCGTCCCAAACTCTCAGGATGGCCCAAGCCAGGGCTGCCGTGGGAACGGTCAGGGTCCCGACACGCTCAGCCTCCTGTCTCTTCCGGGAGAGTCAACTGCGGCAGGTCGCGCTCACGACCACGGAGTCCACGCCGGTATTCCCTGTGCTGCCACTGCCTGTGCCCCAGGCTGGGCGCGTGGATGCGGGGTCTCGCCGTGTGACGAGGAGGGAGTGTGCCGGCCGGGACGCCACGCCTTACCCTTCCACCTGGATTTGGGACCGCAGTCACCTGCTGTGTCGACCGGATTTGGGGACAATGTTTGCTCCTGTGCCCTGTCACTCGGAACCTTCTGAGGACGGAGGCAGGGGCCGGTCAGGGGCGCGTGAAGCCAGGTGGGCGGGACTCGTGTCCCCTGCAGATGCGGGTCCCCACCGGCACTCGCCGGCTGACCACGTGTGACCGCGGTGCCCCCCATCCACGCTGACCGCTGCACTCACCTGCACCTCCTCCAGCAGCGTCCTGGCGCGCTGCAGCGGCACGAGCTCGCCGCCGACACCGCCGGCGGGCAGGCGGGACACCTCCGCCAGCCACCTGCGGAGCCTGTCAGCCATGTCCCTGTAGTGCTGCCACTGACGGGCCTGGCTGTCGATGACGCCCCTCCTCTGCTGCGCCCTGCGGACCACGCCCTGCCACTGCTGGCTGAGCAGCGTCAGCTTCAGGCCGAACTCGTCCCTGCGAGCAGAGGGCACGGCCGTCAGGGCACGGCGCCGGGGAGGGGTGCGGACGGAGAGTCTCGGCGCCACCTGAGTCCCCCACGGCATGACATCAACAGGAGTGACGGTGGAAATGCCATCGCCAGCAGCAGCGTCCTCACGTCACACGCCACGTGGAGGGCCCTGCACTGAAGCCGTGTCCCCGCTCTCCTTGAGCACGTGATGGCCCAGGGCCGGGCAGGAGGGCAGCTCACTCCGGCTCTGCTCACAGCCGGTCACCGCGGCTAGAGCCGCGCCTCCGAATAAAACCACTTAGAAGTGTGCCTGCCCTGTGCGGTGTGAGCTGTCTCCACTCTTTCACAAGAAACCTGGTCTGTGAGCAAGTCCGCATGGACTCGGCCTCGCCGCCTCACCGCCTCACCCACGTTGTCGAGCACACGCGTCAGCTCGGCCGCCGCCCCCCGTCCGCCGCCTGCCATCCGCGCTTGCTGTCTGCAGGACGTGCGGAGTCTCTGCGAGCCCACCCGCTGTGGCTCCAGACACGACCCCGCGGGGCTGTCAGGTCAGCGGAAGGGGCTCCTCCGGAGGCCGGGTTCCCCAATCTGTCGTGCATTCCCACCCCAGACAATTCTCACCGCGGGAGGCGGCGGCCAAGTGACGGGACTCACTCTCTGGCGCCTGTCCCTGCCACGACTGACCATGCCGCTGTTTGCGAAGGGGAAGCTGACATTTATAACCCTGCGGATCACGCGTGAGGAATTCATTTCCCAGGCCCCCGGGACGCGAGAGCGGCTGCCGCAGGGCGCGTGGCTGGCTCGGTGCGGAGGCAGAGGAGGAGGGCGTGCGTCCACGCAATCGCTCCCACGCGGCCCGCAAGCCGCAGCCACCCCAGCGGGCTCTGTGACGACGCAGGAGGTGGGGCGCGGGGCCCTCGAGGCAGCGACACGCGCCTGACGGCATCCTGCTACGGCGCCGCGCTCCAGGAGACATGGATTCAAGGGATGAGAAAGGAAAGCGCCCTGCAGTTGCTTTCCCTGCAGGGAGCCACGCAGTCCGAGGCCCGTCTGGAGCCCGGTCCTCGCAGCCCTGCTCTGCGCTGCTGCCAGCTGGGCACCACTGGACGCCTGCCGGTGCCCCACAGGGTCTCTCCTGCCCGCAGGCCCTACGTCCGTTCTGTCACCTGCACTTTCAAAACGCTTCACCCACATGCCGTTTCCTTCTCTCCAGCGCCTGTCTCCTCCCTGGCCCCATTTAGAGTGCAATCGGTGCTGGCCTGCGTGTGGACGCTGAGCATTATTTTAACGACTTGAGTTTTTACAGTATGGCTATCGAGTTGGCTCAGAGAAGAGAAAGCAAAAGAAAAATTAATTGCATTTGTAATTGTTTTATTTTAAAAGCTTTAAAACCGTCAGTAAAGCACTTATTTCAGTTCCAGCTCACTCAAAACAGAATAAGGCTGCTGTTCCAGGCTGGACTGAGAAAATCTTTCATGTGCTTCCAAAGAAATAGCCACTTCAGGCTGAAACTGCCTTCCAAAACATTAAAAAAATAACCTCTCAATAAGAAGTGATTTGTTTCCTATTTTTTAATCTTAAGTTAATTATAGTCATAACTAATAGTTCTAACTATAGGGAAGGTGTACACACGTAATAAAATAAAGGGGGTTTACACCCCAAATGTCACCAAGAAAGTAGACGGGAGAGAATAAATGTTGAACCAAGGAAATGTAAATACAGTGTGAAATAATTCCAATACCATAAATCTTCGTTTTTCACAGAGACAGTCTGCTACGTCAATGAAGAGGAAGCAGCCTGAGCTGCATGTGATCTGATTTCGGGAACAGACCCTTTCTGGGCATGGACCACGCGGGGAAGGGACCACGCGGGGAAGGGACCACGTGGGGAAGGGCCCTGACAGACCAGTACCCCGGCCCAGGCTCGCTCAGCTCTGCTGGTCACCAGACCTCGGTCCACCCCGTTCCCACCTCGGGCCCGGGTTCCATCTGCAAGGAGCAGACGAGGTCTCAGCTGTCGAGGCTGCTGCGGGCCCTGCTTCTCTGCAGCTGCACCGACATCAGATGCAGCTCTTTAACATGCACTGATATACCCGAGACGACTTAATCTGATCTAGTCATTAACTCCGGTCTCCTGGGGTGACTCGCAAGGCTGGCTGGGTGATTTCCAATTACTCTACGTCCTTCAGAGAGAATAGTGGCGCCTCTTGAAAAAGACTCGATATTTGTCATTGCAGAGGTTCAGACAAGCCTTCCCTCCAATTACTGAGGCTTCATTGAGTCCAATTGCCTTAGAAGATTGGATAGGTGCCCTCTAATTTGCTCAATAAAAAGAAAATGACTCATTCACTGGAAGCTTTCTTCATGTAATATGTCAAAGATCCTACCTGTCATCAACTTGACCTTGTTCCAGAAGGCGCTGCCCGTCCGTAATGATTGAGTGTAGGATCTGCTGACGGCTGAAGAGCTCCGCCTGAAACAACTATGATTTTTAAAGAAGAACATACTTTAGAGCTCCTAATTGCAGTGAGCAGTTCTCTAATGACTTTCTGAAAATCCTGCTTTTCACAAGACTAAGAAAAATACCTCCAGCTGAATCAGGTCGTGTGTGACCTCCGCACGCAGCAACAACGCATTTTAAAGCCATTGATGAAGATATAAAGTACAGTGTTTGTTTACTGAGACCAAGTGACTAAGAGTAAAGCTATGTGCCTTCTTCCAAAGTTCACCTAACAAAGTAAGTTAGCACGTAATCTGTGTCCTGCTGGTTTTTTTGCAGAATATGATCGACTTGCAGACAGAGAATGGCTTAGGGTCTTACAAAAACTGTCTTCTGTGTTTAAAACTCACTATTTTTCAACTTCATTAGGTTAATAAAATTTCACTGCTAAAAAACTCAATAGATATTTCAAATGATTTTCAGTTTTTAGGGTTTTGTTGAGATGTCATTTGTATTCCACACACTCAACCTGTTCAAGGTGCGTACTGACGGCTTCACGGTGAGACGTGCGCAGCTGGCACCACCACCAGTCTTACACCACAGTCGTGAGTAAGGGAGCACGTGGGCTCCACCCGCGGTCACCCCACGCCTGCCCCTGCGCGTGCGCCCCGCGGGAGCACCGTCGAAGCGGAGTCCCGTCCGCTCCGCAGGGCTTGTCAGCTGCGTCCTCGCGGCAGCATCAGTGCTTTCTGCTGCGAACAGAGCGCTGCTGATCACATTTCATTTACTCACTTGTCCACTGATGGGAGTCTGGGCTGTTTCCACTTTGTGATGACTACAAACAATGCTTCTACAAATAACTGTTTTTTGGGGGGGGTTCCTTGTGTGGGCCCACGCTGGCTGTCATTTCCCGTGTGTGTACAGCCCTCGGAGAGGGATGACCGAGTCACAGACCGCGGGACGTGCGTCACCGAGGGCGGCCGGGCCGCTGCACACGCACCAGCAGGGGCCGGAGGCTCCCATTTCTCGAGACCCGTCCACACAGCAGCTTTTCCAATCGTGCTGACCTGCCCGTCCGTGTGAACTGTTGTCTCGTTGCACTTTTGAATCATCATGAATCTTTTATTTCCTTACAACTTAGTCAAACTGGACTTAAATATCTGACCCATATTTGACATCTGTTTTTAAAAAGGAACTAAAATGCTTTAAAAGTAGTTTCATTCTCCTTTATGCTCTGGACTAAGCTCTTTCTGCTCCAGGGAGTCTCATCTTTGCATCTGCACGATTTTTCACAAGTACCAGGAGCAAGTTAGCTCCACTAGAAAGTCGCAAAGTGGGGACTCAGGTGAAATCTGTGTAGTTTCTTTCTGTGTTTAATTCTCTCTCAGTGTTTCTTGAGAAATAATTACAATGCAGTGGATCTAGAGGCACTTTGGAGATACATGGCAATTTGATTTCCTCAGTATAGAATGCATGCAGGTTTTCAAATAATGCACAATTTTTATTTATCAAAGATTTTGGATCAAAGCATAACGCTTAAGCAACTAGCCTGGCAGTATTAGCGCCGCGTGCAAGTCCACTGGAAAAGACGTCTAATTAGCGGCCAGCAGCAGGGGAGGGGAACGAGGGGGCAAATCGGGTAAAGGGAGCTGGACTTGCATGTAACTGAATGAGGTCTGTACAGAGGGTGACGTGCAAGTGTGCACACGTGAACCGGGCAGCGTTCCGGTGCAGGGAGACCTCAGTGGAAACACCGCACACGGAGCTGACCCCCACCCTGTGCTTATTACGTGAGTCCGTCTCCACGCGGCTGCGTCCCCACCCCTCAAGCAGACGCGCGGACACCTTGCTGTGGAGCCAAGGGCCGGGCACGCGTCTGTGATGCGGACACACTTCCTGCGGAAGACGGAGGCGCGGACAGCTCCCACCTGGTGCGTGCATCCCCCGTGCGGTGCTCTCCGCATCTCCCGAGGGCCCCAACCGCGTCCCTGCCCCTCGGGCCGGGCACACGCACCTCGTGGGCTCTCTGCTGCTCCAGGAGATGCTGGTAGTTGCCGGAGATCTCCACTGCCAGCTGCTGCTCCGTCTGCACCAGGAACTGCATCCACGCCTCACATTTTTCCAGGAAAGTCTGCTGCTGGAGCAGGAGTGACTGCAACTGGCTGAGTGACAGACGAGAGGATGGGTCACGTGCTGCCCGGCCCCAGCCGGCCCTCGCAGCGAGTCCCTCTGCTCTGTGCGACTCAGAGGATGTTTTAAAATGATTCCTAGAAGTGGCTTCAGCGTGCCCTGGTGGACCGCCCGCAAAGAGGCCAGGGTCCCGGTTCGAGATGGGGGCTGCAGGGAACAGCCCACGTGAAACACTAAATAAAACAGACTGCTTCTTCCCCCCGCTCTCCTCCTGCCTCTGCTCGCCGTCATTCCTGCTGCACCTGTCCTTGAAAAAGGAAGGAGAAAGAAAAGGAGGTCTGTTTTCTGACTGACTCAGCACTTGGCTCACGAAACACGGGCACGCACGCCCACCGTGTGGGTTTCCCCTGCGGGTTCAAACGCTGTCTCGCGGGAAGAGCTTGGATCCCCGTGCAAGCCCCACCCACCAGCCGTCTGGCCACACGGGCCGCAGCCGCGCGCCCCGGGGCACCTGAATCTCTCCATCGTCTGAGCGGACACCAGGGCCCAGCGCCGGTTCAGACTCTGCACCCTCTTGATCTCCCTGTCGCTCAGGGGCAGCTTGAAGCCCAGCTCGTTGAGCTGGTCCAGGTCCGGGGCCATGCTGCTGGCCTGCAGCATCTGTCCCTGAAAGCGAGATTGAGGCGGGTGAACCTGGGTGGAGGGGCCTGCGCGCGCGGGCGGCTACTGGCTGCAGCTGGACGCCGGTCTGCGGGCACAGGCTGCTTCGCAGCGGCGCCGGGAGCCACGGGCAGGACCACTGCGTCTCCTGTGGCTTGGGCAGTGCCGGCACTGCCACAGCCCCGCCGGGCTTCCTGGGCAGCACTGGACGGAGCGTGTCCATGCAGGTCCCACGAGAGCGCTCCGCGGAACCGGCAGAGAAGAGCACTCTGGGGAAGACGGGGAAGGCCCATTTCTCACTGTCGTCCGTCTCCACGGAACCCAGTGCGTCACTGCACACGAACAGTGACTGAGGCAGAGCACGCTGCAGCCTGCAGGCAGGACGGGCCCTCACGAGGACGGCAGGCAGGCCCCAGGGGCCCAGGGTGGACGGACGGCGGCCGCTCTCCAGAGGGGACAGGCCGTGGGCTCTGCAGTCATCCTCGGCTCTCTGGGCGGCAGGGTCCAGCCTGCACCCCTCCCGGGAGATGAGACGCGAGGGAGGGAGCCCCCGCTTCACACCCTGCCTCCCTCCGGCCGCGCGGCACTGCCTGTCCTGGTTTCCCCTGGGACAGTGAGTCGCGTGACCCGGTGGGAAGACACGGGCAGCATGCCGGGCGGCGCTGGGCCCACGTGGGGACCTCGGGAACCCGGGACAGCCCTGCGCCCTGCGCCCTTCGGTGGGAACAGCGCTGGGACGAGAGGAGTCTCAGAAAGAGACGGGGACGACCACGTGCTCCGTCCGGGCAGTGCTGGCTCGGGCGCGGACGGTGGTGAGGACAGACGGGGGCGGCGCGTTCAAGGGGCAGCCGTGCAGCTGCGAGCGGAGGGAAGGCCGGGGACGGGGGAAAACAGGCTGCCTGTGTGCTGCTGACCCGCTAAGCGCTGAAGTTCAGTGAGCAAATCAAGCCACACGACCGCATTACTGTGCTTTCACTGAACTTTTGCCAAACTCGGTGGAGATCCTGTCAATGGAAAGGCTCGTCGGCAGCTATGAGGGCCGGCGGGGGGCAAGAGCCCGTGGGAGGGGTGCGGCGGCCGGGAGGAGGAGCAGACGAGGCAGCGATGCGGGTCGTGGGTCCTTGGAGGAGGCGCTGAGCAGACTGGTCAGGAGAAGGGAGAGGCGGGCAGAAAGGGCCGGGGTCTCCCAGCCCTGCTCCGGGGCCACATGGCGAAGCCAGCTTTGCCGTGTGTGGCCGGGACACGTGGCCCCCAGACGGCGGGGCCGTCTTGAAGTTCGGAGCGGAAGCAGGCCGACGGCAGGCGCGAGGTGTCATTCTGAGGATCTGAGGATGGGGACAGAGCCCCGGGACGGAGACGGACACTCACCCGAAGCCCCTCCATCCTCTCCTGCACCGCCGCGAGCTCCGAGTCGTCGCCGGGCTCCTGCTCCCGGAGCGCTGCCCCAGCTTCGGCGACCCACGCCTCCAACACGTCCAGCCTCTGGGTGAAGGCTTCGCAGCCGAGCACGCCCGCCTTGTCCCGGAAGAAAGTGGCATTTAGGGGTCTAGTCAAAGCGGGCGCAGCAAATGTTTTTCACTTTCCTGAAAGGACTCGCAGACCGTCCTACGGAAACAGGGCCCCATGACCTACACTTTCTCATCTCAGTTTGCTGATACTTAGTTACGTCTACGTAACAGTAATGAACCATAGGATTTTCTTTAGGCTCCTAACGAAAGAACATTCTCTGAAACATGCCGAACTCAGCAAGACTTCACCGGTGACAGAAGGGCAGTGGGCTGTGCTGGGATGCCAGCCAGGCGCGGGGGTCGGGGGCAGTGCGGCACCAGACCCCCACCCCGAGGCGCGGGCCACACGGTGGGGAGCGGCACCGGACCCCCGCCCCCGCCAACTGTTCGCCACGTTTGTCCTTGGACCCTCACGTCTGGGAGGACGCCGTGTCCAGAGGGGCCCAGGGCCAGCACGTGCCAGGGTGGGTGTGTACCTGCAGGGAGGTCTGCTGCCTGCAGACGGCCTGCTCCAGGGCGTCCAGCTGCTGCATCAGGGACTGCGCGTCCGACTGCACAGCAGAGGCGGCCGAAGCGCCCACGTGCGGCTTGAGCTGCTCCTCCAGCTCACGGAGGACACGGAGGGCGTCTCTGACAGGCCCCAGTCCTTGGAGCAGGACCTGCAGACGAAGGGACCGTGCCAGCATCAGCCAGGGGCGCCGAGCTAGAAGTACTCATTCGTCAGATGTCTTTGCAAATTCTCTACACCCACAGGACAGACTCATATGGATGGCCGGGCATACGTGCTAACGTGCACATGTGAAGAAACACAGGTGCGGCTCTATGTCTGCAAGGTGAAAGGCTCCACACGGTTCGCTGCAGGGCGGCGGCCAAGGCAGAAAACACAAGCAAAACGGCACCACCTGCCAGATTCCTTCCTGCCTCTTCACACGCTGTTGTCACACGGAGAACAGTGCCACATTCACCTTCCCTGATGATGCGAGACACGGGTGCGTGTCACCGTGAAGGGCAGAGGGACGTCTGAGCTGGCAGGGCAGCAGACGGCCCACTGACGGCTGGGACAGAGCAGATGAGGGGACCGTGTTCTTTCTGTCTCACGGCACCTGCTCCGTCCACTTCTCGTGGGATCTCTTCTGTGAGGCTCAACCTTAGAAGCCAGGGGACGTGGCCCGTCCAGGCTCCCTGCCCCACAGGAGACGACCAGAGGCTGGTCCTCCCACCTGCTGCCGGGATAGGTGGGCAGGGGCAGAGCTGTGAGGGCGTAACTGCCATCCGGCTGACGTGAGCCCGTCTCAGACACGGGCATGTGGCTGCCCCCGAGCGCGAATGAGCAGCCGGGAAGAGGCGACGCGGGCAGAGGGCACGGCCCTGTCCCGTGAGCACACCCCAGAGCTCTAGGTGCCCGGCAGGCTGCGCCCCACCGACGGGCTCTGCGGGCGTGCCCAGGCCCAGGTCTAACGAACCGACGTGGGAAGATCTCGAAGAAGCTTTGGAAACAAGTTCACTAACATCAGACAAAGCAGGACAGACGCCCAGGCACAGAACGGGCCGCAGGTGACAAGCTCTTCCCAGAGCCACCAGAGTTGGCAGCTCTGGGAGACAAACATGGAGAAAGTCTTCAAAGAAGAACGCCAGCCAAGCAGAAGAGAAAGTCTTCTTTCTACCACTCTGTTCTGCGAGGAGCTTCTTAGGTTGGTGATTTAGAAAGAGCGTGAGTTGACGTGGACGTCCCCCCGACCAGCAGGCGCTGTGTCTGCCTGTGGCGTTTCCTGGATGACTGTCACTGTGAAACCAGCCTGGACATCTCCCCGAGGAAGACATCTGCTGTGAGGACTGGAGGGGCCCCGATACCCAGGGACTACACAGCAGGGCCTGAGGGCCAGGGAGGGCGCCCTGGGGACCCGGCTGGCACTCACACTGCAGTCCTGCATCCATGCGGTGACCTCGTCATCGGTGATGTCCTTGCCGGCGGCTCTCCTCAGGAGCTCGCTGGCCTTGTCCTCCTGCTGCTGGACCTGGGCGGCACACTGGCCAGAGTGCTCCCGGTGCCTTTGCCAGAGCTGCAGGAGGGCCGCGCCGCAGCGCTGCTGCTCCGCCACCTCCTCCAGCAGGGCGCTCCACCTGCAAGGCGGCTGGCGGTGGGCAGGCGGCCTCCGCGGCCCTGCCTCCATCGCCCTGGGGTCCGTCCTGCATGTCCCGTGTCCTGGGACCACTGCACTACCTCCTGTCTACCCCGGTGAGGGACAGGGACACCCCTGCTTCCACATGGGGTGGCTGCAGGGATGGCCATGGCCAGGGGTGATCGCAGCCCCAGCTTCTCTCTAAATTCCTTCACGTCAGCTACTTGCCCGCAGTCCTCTTTGTGAAAAGCAGACACAAGGAGCCGGCTGCCAGAGCTCAGAGGCACAAGGCCAGCAGCGGTCACGGCCCCCGCTGCGGGGTGACAGGGCTGTGGCCACAGGAGCGCGGCTGGAAGGAGCATGACCCTACCTGAGAGTGGCGTCTTTCAGGGCACCGCTGAGAGTCTCTGCCACAGTCGGTCGGCAGTCTTCTAAGAGCTGGCTGGTGACAGCGCTGAACTTCTGCAAGCTTATCTCCTGCTTTTCTAGGTCCTCTTGAAGCTTCTGCCCAAAGAAGAAGTTCCACAGATGACATGCAGGCAGGGTTAGAGTGACCTGTGGCGGGTGGCGGCCGCCTGCGTGAAGACGGACACGGGACCGCTGCGGGCACAGGCAGACGTGGTGGGCGGCTGTGCGCCGAGACTCCAGGAATTCCCTTTGCATCATCCTCTCGCCTCGTCATGGTTTGTTCTCAGACGCGGAAAGGACTCTTAACCTTGAAGCCCTCACACACACACACACACAGCAACCCGTTTGGAGGCTTCAAAGGCAACTGGAGAATATTTAAGGAGGTTTCTGCTCAAAGCATGTTACTGCAGCGAATGTAAAAAGTCAAGGAGAAGTGTCAACTATTGAAAGGTAATGGTCTCCAGTAAGTAAGTTCTTGTGCCTCTGGGTATCTGTTGCAGATCCCACCAGTACAGCTTTGCCCACCATCTGGGGACCAGGAGACTGGCATGCCCGTGACCTGCCACGCCGGAGATTTGCTGCTCAAAGTCGAAATCGGTGTAATGATAGGCCGTGAGCTGTCCTCACCCGGGGAGCGGGCGCCGGGGGACGGCTGTGTGGGCATCTCTCTAAGCTCCACCTCTGGCCTCCTCCCGCCAAGAGCACTCACCAGAGGATGCCGACTTCATCGGCAGCATCGTCCCCGAGGGCTGAGGGAGCCTGAAGAAAAGGCCTCCCTGGACAGAGCTGAAGCAATGGGCCTGGCTCTGCATCGCTTGCGGCGCTACCACCGCCCCGTCTAACTATCTGCCACCTTCGAACGAGCACTGCTGCAGCGAAGACCCGAGTCCCTCCCAGCCTCGGCAGCGTGGCGGGGGTTCACCGTGCAGGGACACACGAGGGACCTGCAGCCTCCTCAGCGACACAATGTGTTTTTAAACCTACTTTTTCAAAGCGAGTTTCAATGATTCTAGTGTCCGCAGAACTTAACAAAAGGCTTAAAGAAATGACACCTGTACATTTCAACCCCTGCTCTCCCTCTCCGGCCCCCGGAGCCCGTCCCTACAAAGTCCGCCTCAGGTAGGACACATCAGCCCGACTGCCCGGCCGGGAGGGCACTCTGGGCCGCCCGCCCACAGAGGGTCCCATTTTTCAGAGCAAGGACCGGTGGCCAAGGGCAGGGGTGACCTGCATGGGGAGCGCAGGTGTTTGGTGACATGCAGTTGCATCTCCAAGGTGAGCACCGTGCGTGCAGGCGGGAGACCAGCTGAGCGGCTAGGAGAGGACATGAGCCGTGGACAGGACACGAGTGTGCGCGCCGGCGGACACTCCCAGCAGGCGCGGCCCCACGCGGCCGTCCTCACGGCTGTCTTCTCAGCCCCGGGGGGTGGAGAAGTGGCAGGTACAGAAGGGCAAGACAGGCAGCTCGGGGTCAGGGAGCTGGACGTGGGAACACAGTGCATGGAACGTCATGCGGGCACTTCTGACAGCTCTCGGGTAATGACCCTGCTTTGCACCAGTTGACCCAGAACCTGGGGCCACAGGCGATTCGGTGACGTACCGGACAGCCGGTCAATTCCCGTTTGGGAACGACGCTCTGTCCCGCACTGCAGCCCCTTCCAGGACGATGCTCGTGCTTGCTGAGCTCGGCCTGCTCGGCCGAGGGGACGGCAGGGACCCGCCTTACCTGGAGGCCGTCCACCTGCATCTGTGCGGCTTCCAGTGAGCCGGTCAGCAGCCGGAAGCGGGCGAGTGAGTACCGCGTCTCAGCGAGGGAGCCACCTAGCTCGTCGGACACGGCTTGGTGGGCGGCCCAGCGGCCCAGCACGGTCCTCAGCTGCATCTTCCGCTGCCCGGCCTTTCAAGGAGACAGACTTTTGGTGGCCGCGCAGAGGACGCGGGCCCGTGTCCGGTATGGAGAAGCGTGAGCAGTGAGGCGCCGGGACAGGTCCACACGGCAGGGGAGGGAACGCTGCAGCGGTGCAGCGGCTTTGAACACTGAGTCCGAATCAAAACGCTTAAACGGTGACATATAGCAGCTATAAAAGGTCGACACATTACTCCCATGACGCAGGAAGTACAGCAAACGCGTGTTTTAAATGCACGGACTCGCTTAATACTCGCACCGGCCTGTGAGGCCGGTCTGCTCATTCTCCGCACGTGGCCGACAGGCACAGCGAGCTGGAGACCTCCCGCGTCACCGCCCGAGCGCAGAGCTGCAGAGCAGGGCCTGGCAGCCCGCACAGCCTTACCGTGTGCTCCAGGGCGGCCCAGGTCTGCCTGAGCGCCCGCAGGCAGCTCCTGACCGGTCCCGACACCTCGTCCTCCTTGCTCCCGAGCAGGGCCAGCCCATTCTGCTCCACTCTCTCTACCTCCTTTTCTTTCGCTTTAATCAAGTCTTCCAGATCCTGGAAGATTGAAAAATAGACATTTGAAATTCTTCTATTATGCATCTCGGGTGCCATGAAATCGAGTCATCCTAGTTTCACACCCTGAGGTCATTTTCCAACAAGTCTGTCATCCTCAGGAGGGCTCCTCTCGGGAGCCGCCACCTAATTCTACATTTGAAGTTTTTTTAAATGCTTCATTTCAGGAGGACTCAGCCCAACTTTACAAAGTAAAATGTGAGTCCCTGCTGGGTAAGGAAACGGAATTATACATTTTTTCGAGACACTACAAGGAAAGAAGCATCGGCCAGAAATGACGACGCAGAATGTGCTCTGAGGTTCACACAGCGCGGCCTGGAGAGGTCGCAGGGGCCTGGTGGGCACAGAGCAGGGGGCGTCCCGGGGCCCGGGGGTTGGGTCCTGCTGCCCAGCCGCGTCGCTCAGGGCGGTCAGAAATCTCCAGAGGGTCTTAGCTTCTTCCGGCTGGAAGATCAGCAGATGGGAATAATTTCCTTATCCTTTCTTCTGCATAAAAGATCCCGATTCCACGTGATTCTGGAAGGCAGCAGGCTTTTCCCTGAATCAGGTCTCCACCCGCGGGCTGGTACGTGCCACTGCCAGCACGAAACATGCAGGAGACAGAGGAAAGACGAGCGGGCACGCGGAGGCTCAGCCGACCACACTCAGAACCACAGCTCAGGTTTTAACGCCACCTGAAAGCCAAGGAAGGCGTCCACATCTATGGCGAGCCCATGGGGGAGAAGACAGGTGCCCCAGACTGGCTCCCCGGGGCCCAGAGCTGGCGGCCAGGTTGGGTCAGACCCAGCTGGGCGTGGCCCTGCTGCGGAGAAGCCGGCATGTGGCAGAGCTGCGCAGCTGGACGCGGGCCCTGGTCACGCTCCCGTCCGCGGTCACCCGGCTCTGGAGGACAGGTGCAGGGTCTCTACAGGATGGGGGACAAAACCCCGAGGAGCTGGAGTTGGATTATGTCTAAAGTCGGGGAAAAGCCACTCCCAGCCACGCGCACGTGCGCATGACACCCAGGGGGACAGCGCTGTGCGGACATCAGGAGAACAGAGCGTCATCGGCACACTTGCCGGCCGCTGTCATCTCCACTGGGGTTCGACCTTCATGCTCTACCTCAGCGATAAAATAGAACTGATATACATTCTGCTTAGCTTAATGGGCAAACAGAAAAATAATTATGAAATAATAGCTTTAAGCTGTGAAAAACTAGGCACATGAAGTAAGTCATTATATCCCAGCATGCAATAATCGTCATGCTTCGGTGAAACTTTAGTTTTCTCTCCTTAAGTATCACAAAACACCTTTTGTCTTGATGTCTTAATTAGAAACACACGCCTTTAGTGGACTAAAGAGACCACTTTTGGGTTTGATATCGCCCTTTCATTTTCACCTTATAAGTTTGTCACTGTTTTGACAGCCTTGATAATCACCGTGAATAAAGTAATCCCAGAATCACAGGTCCTTCACACAGCTTAGAAAGTATAATTCACTTTACTATTTCCGGTTTTTTCTGTATTTCCTTACTAGACTAAATACTCAAATCATCCTTCCAATGTGTCCTAAATAGGATTCTAAACTCCAACCACTGGAACGAAATCGATCTCAATTAGCCACAGATAAATACCTTTCCAGCCAGCAGTGTTAAATAAGTGATCCAAGCTGAGAAAGACTTCTCTAAAATGCACGCACACCTATGTCGGCATTCAAGAAAACCCAGAAAATAAGTGAGGCTGAAATGCATATTTTGTGTTAAACAAAAGTGTGCTTTTCTTTCCTTCAGCCATACTTAAAAGCTGGGTTTGTTTCCTTTCTGATCGAGGAAGGAAAGAGCGAAACCTAACATTTCTGTTACAATAAATCATGGCTAACTTGAGATAATTCATCAACATCAGCTTTGAGGTTGGACTAAAGGAATGTCACCTCTGAGAGTGGGAAGATGTTGAAGATGTTTCAAACAAAGGGAAGCCAGCCACCAGTGCAGGCGTTCTGGCCGCAATTCCCCTGCTGCGGTCCAGAGGGGGCTTCTCAGGAACGACAACGCGCTCAAGTGGGTGCAGCGGCCCTGCCAGCCGGAGCTGCTCCGTCGATGTCGACCTGACGGCTGAAGGTGGTGACAGGTCCTGGGGAACCGGAGCCCTGAGGCTCTCGACACATGGGCTGTGCATTTGGACTCAATCGGGGTTACTTTTTGGGCTTCTGTCTTTTAACCACCCATCTTCCGATACGCAGAACCTTTTAAGTGCAAGGGATTCCTCTGTAGGATGGCTTTGCTGTGGGTACGCGCCCTGAGCACTGCAATCATTAGGGGTACGGCCTGTGGCTCAGGTGGCGGAGATGCTGGGGCGTGGACCACATGCCGTCCGAGGACCTGGGTTTGAGACTCGGGGCCGGGGTGAAAAAACCCATGAAAAAATAAATAAAGAAGCTATTTCCTCCCATCCTTTCCTTCCAGCTCCCCGCTAAGTTGCCACCCATTCGTTTTCTAGCCCCCTCTGACCCACAGCGTTGACTGCGGTCTTCAAAGATCTTTCACGAGCCCGCACAGAAGTGCTGCTGGAGGCGTCCTTGCCAGAGGCCTGTCTAGACTGAAACGTGGCTGGGGAGGAGGCTTCCTGTGGCCTGCTCCCCTGATGAGTCCTCACGTCTTTTCAGAGACCCTCTGAGAGCACCCGGCTCATCTGTAACAGGACAAATGACTGACTTTCTGAAAAAGCACCACGGCCTGATGGAAATGGCTCACCCTTCCCGTCTGAACAAGAGAGCTGTTCCCGAGACTGCAGACGGCCTCCCGCCCTGACAGCCCGCACCCCTGGCACCACGGCCCTGCAGCCACTGACCACCTGCTCTCAGCGGCGAGAAGGCGCCCGGCCCTGCTCACGGCCGCTCACACAGGAACGGGGAGTGGGAGGGGGCTGCACGGAAGCGCAGGGCCGGACTCCAGTCCGTCAACGGCTGCACGTCACAGCCACGAGATTAAAGCAGTGACGGGGGGAAGAGCTGAAACGCAAAGCAGAGGTGGACAGGCTGCGCTCTCAGCTGAAGAGACTGACGGGGACAAAGGCGCTCTGAAGACAACAGGAAATAAGGCTGCAGGGCGCCCATTGCACGTACTACGGCGCTATGGTTAAAGTGCGCACGAGGGCTACGTAAGAAACGTCAGATTTCAGGACGCTGGTGTAGCAGGGAGGGATGCACGCCTACGTCTGGGGAGTCACTGTGAAATCTTTAAGAAGAAAAGAAATAGTTCAGTAAAATATTTCACAATCTTGCGCGTTGCTATATCTAGTGATCAGTACCTGGGCTGAACATCATTCTCCACTGACAAAGGTCTGAAAACTCTTTCAGGTTTGTGAAAACAGACGAGAAAGGCCCAGCGGTTCGACAAGCATGAGCTCGCGCAGCAGGAAAGCTGGGGACCACACACAACCCCTTCCAGACTCGGCACTCGGCGCTCGGCTCCGGCTGCAGACCCTCGGGCGGCGGTCGAGACAGACGCGGCAGCCGGCTCTCACCTGACAGCCCCGCAGGGCACTCTGGACGGAGGCCTGGTCTCCCAGCCGGTGCTGCTGGCTTAGTCTCTTTTCCTGGGCTTCAAACCACGTGTTCAGACACTGCACGCTGTTCTCATATTCTGACCACGACTCCAGCAAGCCTTCCAACAGCTGGATCTGATGGAACACAGCAACGCGAAATTTGCAACTGCATTTTAGCGCCGAGTCACTGGCAGGCTAATCACTCAAGCCGCTCTTTTCTTCAAATAAAGGAATCTTAAAATACCATCCACTGAATAGGGAGTCTTAGAGCCCCCGGGCGGTGGGGAAGAACACCTGGCGATGTGCTGCAGGGCAGGGCGCCCAGACACGGGAAATTACTTTCATGTGTAGAATAATTGTTACAATAAAAAAGTTTTTTAAAAAAGTGAATAAAGAGTCTCAAGTGAGGAGGGAAAAAAAGTTTTAGGAAGCAGGAATCACAGTTATTGGTAAGCAAGTCAGCATTCGAAGCAAAGACTAAAGACATGACGCAGAAACAGGATGCAGGGCGAGAGGACACGGGCCCAGGGCAGGGCCACTGCAGTGCCCTCGGGACACTCCCGGGCCTGCGCCGGCCTCACCTTCTCAGACACCAGCCCCTGGAGGATCTGCCAGCGCTTATTCATCGCCCCCAGCTGCTCGGCAAAGTCGGTCTTGTCCCCGCGCTTGCTCTGCACATCCTGGCCGCTGATCTGCAGCACGGACTGGTTCACGGAGTCCACCGTCAGCTGCCTGCAGTGAATGTCTATCTGGAAACCCTGCAGAGCAGAGGGGAAGCGGGGAACGAGGCTGGTCGCGGAAACGGCCTGCACTTTACCGGAGCCGGACTGGCGGGCGGCTCGGACACGTGGGGCTGGCAGCACCGCTCCCTGACGCAGTCGGCGGGCACAGCCCGTGTTCCAACGACACGCTGCTTTCGGAAGTGAACGCACACAGCAGCGCGCAGAGGGAAACGGATGTGATCTCGCTTAAAGCGCTTATAGACAACAGCACTGCCAGAAGGTCGGAACGAGGCTCTTCCCCTGCTCGACAGCCCCTCCCTGCAGCGGTGCAGCGGCCGGCGCTGCCCTGCCGGGTGGTCTGGCCAGTCGGCAGGAAGCTCTCGCTTCGAGAGCCGATGCCCGTGATGGGAGAGAGAGAGTGCGTTCCAACAGAAGACCCTACACATGAAAAGTGAAAACAAGACAGTGCTTCGTTACCTTGTACTTTTGAAGGTATTCCTGAATCTCCTTGCAACCTACGGCATTTTGAATGTTCTCTTCGTCCCTTTCAATCACACTGTCCAGGGTAGAAATCCACGTCATGACCTCAGAGATGGCGTGGCGGGAAGGCAGCCGGTCCATCTGGAGCTGCCCAGGGAGGAGACAGGGCGCGTCAGGGGCGCCGACGCCCCCGAACCCCGCAGCAGCTCGTGTCCTGCCAGCGACGGACAGTGACGCGTCGGGGTCTTCACCGCCCTAGAAGCTTCGGGTTAAGCGTCAGGCAAACACTGAAGGAGAATAACCAGCTGATGTTCACTTGACATCCAAGACTGAAAACAGCGTCCCAACGTTAACTCACCACTCGAAACACCAGGAAGAAGACTGTATTTTATAACTAGCTTCACGAGTTAAAAAAATGTAACTACAAAACACTTTAACAGATGTATTGATTATCTTGTGAAATTCCCTGTGCACTGACTCAGGAATGTTAAAGAAAAAAACATCACAAATGACCACTTTCTAGATTTTGGCACGTGAGTGTTTATTCCTAAGAACGCAGCCAGCATCCTCAGTGTTTAACTGAAATACACTCAGACTGCGAACAGCGCTGGCTGTGACGCGCCTCCGCAGACTTGCATCAAGTTTGCAGGAGCAAGAGGATTCGCCTACCACACGTGTGGACGTCTCTGCAGGGCAGAGATACAGAAACGAGGACGATGCTTCTGTCCTCCAGAAACGGGTCTCTACCGGCAAGGAAGGGCAGCATGCCTGGACACTGCCCGTCGGGCTGACCGTGAACAAGGTCAAAGAGACAGAGACGTGATGCCTAGAGTTCAGAGGAGGGAAGCCCCTTCCAGACCAGAGGACGGGGACTCGACACTCCTCCTCCGGCCGTCGCGCACGCTGCTGTGCGGCCAGTAGAGTCTCCAACGAGTCGACCTGACCTCACGCGCCCTCTGCTCTGCGGGCAGTTAGCTCGCCCCGTACGTCGAAGCCAGGACGCAGGAGGACTGCAGCAAACCTCTCTGCCACTCCCACCCGCGCACACGCACACGCCTCACACACAGTCACACTCACACACGCTCTCACGACTCTCATACACGCTCCCATCATCTCACTCACTCACACACTCACTCACTCACACACTCAGCCACACTCACAAATACACACTCACAACTCTCATACACACATAATCTCACTCATACTCACCCTTACACAACACTCGCAGTTACACTCACTCACACATCACTCACAACACTCATACATAATCTCAAATTCACTCTCACACTCACTTACACACATTCAGTCACTCATCCTTACACTCAGTCACTCACACATACACACACACAATCTCTCACACATTCACTCTCAGTCTCACACTCTTACACACTCATTCCCACACACCCTTACATGAGTCACACTCACGCACACTCTCACACATTGTCTCACTCTTATACACAATCTCACACATTCACTCTCACACTCAGTTTCACTCTTACACACTCACACACTCAGTCTCACTCTCACACTCAGTCTTACTGTCACTCTTACTCTCACCCTCACACACTCACACTCAGTCTCACTTTCACACTCTCACCCTCACACACTCACTGTCACACTCACTTGCACGGACACACACAGAAGTCCCTGGAAGACGGCGCGTTGGCAGCTCTGGCCCCACAGAGCAGCCCCCGAAGGCACGCGGAGGAAGAGGAGGAGGAGGGTGTGCCAGCAGCGCAGGCTGAACTCGGAGCAAAAGCAGGGAAGGCGCGTTCCGCCGAGGCCGCTGGAGTGGCTCCCAGGGTGAGGCGGGCCCTTCTGTACCTGGTGGAGCTTCTCCTGCACAGCAGGGATGTCCGTCAGCAGGTCCGTCCACTGGCTGTCGATGTGCGACAGCTCCGCGCGCAGGGCGGCCGTGTCCACTTTCTTCAGGCGCAGGAGCTGGTGGCCGGTGCTCAGAACGGACGACTTCAGGGAGGCCTGGGCATCCACCTCCTTGGAAAACTCCTAAAACAAGCAGCACTGTTTAAGGGCAGGTCATGTAGCCAGACTTTTCCTGTCACGGAACAGGCTGCCCCTCGCTCCTCCACGGTGCCGGGAGAAGCGTTTGGAGGAATCCAGGACAGCGCGCTCGCGGCCTGCGCTAAAGTCAGGAGCCGACTTCGGAGCCACGCGGAGCTTGGCTCTCGCACACGGTCCCCGGACGTGGTCAGCCCTGACTAGCTCTACCGATGCACCAGACATAGCCGTCGGCAGCCTTCCCTGTCGTGTGTGCCGTCCTGTCCGAAAGGCTTGAAAGGGCCCGGCTGCGTGGAGCGCTGTCGGTTCCGAGCTCACCAAGAAAGCACTCAGATGACTGCGGACCATCTCCAGCTCCTGGGGCACGGTCACAGACTGCTGATCCCAAAACGTCAGCCTGTCTCTCGCAGACTGCAGCCAGCGACTGAGCTCTGCAGACTCGCTCTGGTACCTGCAGGTGCACGAAGGAGACCGTGGATCAGTCAGTCTTCACCTCCCGCCACCCTGTGACAGCAGGCTGTGTGTGAAACAAGACACGCGGTCCCCGTGGGACAATGGGCCCCGGGCGACACTCCATCCTCCTTATATTTATTCCTTGTGCCACTGAGTTCCTGAGTCTCACCTCCCCATTTCTAGGCAAAAGCACCTTTCTCCTGCCTGCACACTGAGGTCATGCAGAAACGCGAGGTGGAGGTCACTAAAAAGTTCTGAGAAACAAAGGACGTAAAAATCAGCCCTTGCTGAGGCCGCCCGTGGCCCTTGAAATCTTCGTGCTCCCACAGATGTGTGAGAGCACAGTCCCGTCCTGCACCTGCTTCCTGGCCCGCTGAGCGCCACGTCCACACAAGTATGAGAGCATCTCACTGCTTTTATTTTCCGAACAACGAAACCCGTGCCTGGGGCGCACACGTCGCCTCCTGCCCCCACCGCTGGCGACACAGAGGTCACGCGCAAGGGCCCGTACCTGGTCCAGTGAGTCAATACCGACTCCAGCCTGTGCAGCTCCTTGGACACTTTGCTGGCTGTGCTAGACCAGTGACCTCCCAGCTGCTGCAGCTGCGTTTCCAGATCTGCGCAGCTCACAGCCCTCAGCAGCCGCTTCCCGTCGTCCAGGACCTGATACAGTTGGGGCTGGTATTCATCAAGGCTGGATTTCAAGCGCTGAAAGGATCGAAATCCAGGGTCCAAGTTTGAACCATGCGGTCTTTCTCTAGACCTGCAATTCCTCCGGTGCCCAGGATGTCCCCTGACTCACTGGTCACACTTCAGTTAGCTGCGCTTATTGGGAACTCGGCCATGTCTCATCTCTAAGTGGGAAAGGCCTTCTCCTTTCTCTTTGCAGTGACCTTGGGTGCATTTACAGCTGCCAAGCGAGAACTAGATTGTGTCACCAGCAGAAACAGCTTGGTGGAGGGCGCACCTCTCAGAAGAGAAAAAAAGCCAAGCTCTCCCTCGTTTGGGAGCGAACAGGGAGAGACCTCTGACACTATTAAAAACAACAGCCTGTGATTACTTCAAGGCAGTGCCATGGCATAAACACAGAAGGCTTGCTGGAAGCCGCTGCGTCTGCCATTGCGTTCTGTTCTCACGCAAACGCTGTACCTACTTGCAACAGCGCTGTAGCTTCACGTGCAAGCGAAAGCGCTTTCTGACTGATTGAAAGTTGGTTCCGTCTGCTCATGCCGCGCGGACGCAGGCAGAGGCGGCGCGGCCTCTCGGGCCCAGCCACGCACGACGCTGACCTGGTAGAGGCGGATCCGCTCCGTGAGCCTGTCCTCGCTCTCCTCCACCAGCCCCACGGCCGGGGCGCCCGCCTGCACGGCCGCCAGCTGCCGGCTGGCCTCCCGCCGGCCCTCGTCCAGGTGGCACCAGGTCTAGAGCACGACAGCGGCTGTGAGCGGAGCTGGCCCAGGACGTGTCCCGGGCGCGCGTGCAGGGCAGTCAGTCAGTCAGGGTGCGGGGGCTGGGCCGGCCAGCGTGCGGACCTTGACAAGCACCGTGAGTGGGCTGGGCGGCGCCCGAGACTCAGGTGGGCCTGGCCAGGGACCGAGCTCGGACCTCAGCCTCGGCGTCCCACTGGGGACGCAGAGAACCCCTTCCCACCGTGAGGACCGCGCGGTCAGTGTCGGTGATGGGACACGGGAGGCGGATGATCTGAGGGTTGGTCTTCAGCGCCGTGGAGACCGGAGGATTTCAGCGAAAGGCGTGAGGAACGAATGCGCACTTTCGCAGTAAGTGAAGTAAACACTACATTTACGAGTTTACAATCAGCTTTCATAAACGGAGTCTAGACAGGCTCCTAGGGAGCAAGCTCAAATCACGTGTTCCTCGCTTCACGCTCTGGTTTGATTTAAAATTGGAAAATATTTTCAATCATGCGAGGTCTTCGAAAGCATAGCGGATACCAGAAGTTTCCATCACCCGTGGGTTCACTTTCAGGTGCAGCCAGAGAGGAAGGGGATCCACGGGGACCAGGCCTTTCACGCACCCACTAACCACCAAGCCGGCAGGGACGGGAGCCCTGCCCGCATGAGCCAGGTTCTGCCTAGAGGGACACGGGAGACAGGCCCCGGCATGACTGGGGTGACCACAGCCAGCCAGCATGCTTTATCCGCGGGGGCCGGGGCCGCTGGTGGGAGGGGAGGCCAGGCTGCATGCGCTGGGCGGTCTCGGCTGAGCCGGTGCCGTCTCATGGCTGGAAGTCCCTCGACAGCTCGCTCCCTGCTCCGCGCCAGTTGTCGCGGGTCTTGGCAGAATGCTGCTCAGAGTGTGGCGGGAACCACCAACTCAGGGCCGCCCTGAAGGCTCGCGGTGGAGAGACGGGACCCATGTCCATCCCGGCCTGAGAGGTCAGCACACAGGAGTGTGGGCAAAGGTTCCATGTGTCCGGGACACACGACACAGTAGTGGGGTCTTGTGCCGGACTTGGGGACTTAGCCTGCGGTGCTAACGCCGCCCCAGGGAGAGGACAGGATTCAGAGAATAAAGCATTGCCTCACAGTCCGGGTGAGGCTGGCCCGTGGGGCTGGAGGCGGGGAGGGCAGGGGCAGAGAAACCTCAGGGCCGCAGACCTCGCCACTGGCAGACGCGGGGCCACGACAGAAGTCTCCAGCGTGGGCCTACGGTCTGGGTGGAGCCCACCGCTGCCGTCTCTAGGGTGGTGTGTCACACACCCGTGCTGGACACGCCATCCGGCCCTCTGCCCGGCGCCTGGGAAGCTCAAGAGGGCCTGTCCGCAGTGGGGTTCTGTCTGCAGTGGGGGGGGCCAGTCTGCAGTAAGGGGGGAGCCCTGTCCGCAGCGGGG
>RJWH01008317.1:0-31674 GCA_004363575.1 Solenodon paradoxus
GCCAGTGACCTTATCAGCTAGGCCACTAGGGTGCGCCAGTGAGCCGCCTTTCTAATCACACACTTGAATTAAAAAAATAAACAAGACCGTAATTTAAATATTGAAATAGAATGACTTTCTGAAAGTAGCTGCAAAATTAAGGGATTGACTAGGGGAAAGGAGGAAGTTCAATTTAGCATAGGTGAAGGCTGTTGGAAAAATACCATTTCAGATTTTTATCCCAAGCTTAAGCAGAACCTAAGAGCTGAGGGGTCCTTACAAATCATTAACCTGAAGAAACTTCCCAGCAGTGGAAAGACCTGGAAGGTTCTAAGCGGTGGCCTTGTGTTGTCCCAAAGTGCCACAAACCCTGGGCCTGTCTGATAGATATTAGAGCAGGCCCTACTTGCCCCTCACTGCAGAGTTATCATACATGAGCCACACAGCCCGTTTGTAAAAGCCCCCACTATCCAAAGACAGCCATGCCCCTATGGGCTGGAGGAGCAGTGAGAACCAAGTGACAGGAGAAATGACTGACTTCAGTCCGCTAACAATCTTATGGGGGCTCCTCCGTATGTGACACGCTTTTCTCTGGCTGCTTTTAATAGTCTTTCTTTATCTTGTATTTTTGACATTTTTATGACGAGGCGTCTAGGTGCATTTCTGTTTGGGTTTCTTTTATTAGGACACTTTGAGCTTCCTGGATCTGGAGGCTGCTTCATCCTTCCAACTGGGCAAAATGGTGGACTTCATGCAATGTGGACAACTCATGTGGCCACTGCAAGAATTAAACAACACAAGGCAATAAAATGCTCACAGATATTTGTAAGTTGGTTGACTATGAATACTCTAGAAATAACAATTATTCAAAGCGGTCTAGAGCACAGACTCCTGAGCAGATCCTGTGTGGTGCTCCTGTGTTCACTCAGGAGGTTGGAGACACGGTTCTCTGAGTGTGAGGGCAGGACTCTCTCCTGAGATCCTGTGGGGCATTGCTGAGGTCCAAACTAGTTTCACAACATTAATACATCATCTGCCTTTACCACTCTAACTCACTCATCAGTGTCCCCTGGAATTTTCCGGAGGCGCTACATGTGGTAACATCAGGGCTCTGCCTTCTAATGGAACACATGCTTTGGTATTCTGGGGCTTTACATTTTTATCAATTTGCATCAGTAGTTTCCAGGGACTGGATGTGGATAGAGGAATTGACCATAAAGGGACAGGGGATAATTGCAGTGGGGGTGTAATGACTGTAGCCATGCCTACATGAGTGCATATGCCAAAATTTGAACAACTGTATACTAAAAACAGGTTAATTTTATTGTATAAATTATTTGTTTTAAAAAAACCCCAAATGTTCCGATTTTAATTTCTGATAGGATACTGTTAGATATAACCCACATAAGGGAAAGCTCTCAAAAACTTTGAGAGCCATAGAATTAAAACATTAAATCCCTCCCTTCTTTCCTTCCTCTCTTCCCAGAAAGGTGCAGGCAGGAGGAAGACAGGGGCATAAGTATTTTTGTTTACTTTTAGTTGTACATCTTGGTTGTTCCCCCAGCCCCAGAAGGGAAGCAGGGTCCTTGGAATGTATGTGGACTGTGCTCATGGGGAGGCAGCTGACCTAACCCACCAGGGTACACCAAATCCGTTGATTTCTTTAGGAAAGCAACAGCGGTTACTTGCTCTGAAATTGGAGAAAGTAAATCGAGGGGCAAATTCTTTCTGGGACTAATGCTCTCTGTAAATTGTGCTCTAATGTGGTAGCCACTGGCCATGGACTACAGGAGAAACGACAGACTCAAATGAAGATGGATGTAGCACTAAAAACATACATGTATTTTTCACGCGGCCACCGTATTTCTATAGGACAGCGCTGTCCTGGAGACACACAGACTTGGCAGTTAATCTGGTTTCCATCACTGACAAGCTGTGTCAAAAGGCAGTTTACTGCTCCTCTAAATTTCTTGTCTTTTCTGGTGGGTAAAAAGCGAGTAATGTTAGGGTGTCTGAAAACGCACAACGCACGCGACGTGACATACTTAGCAAGCCGCCTGCAGGAGCACCGCACTCGGTGGCTTATAGTATTAAAGGCCAGGGTGTCCCTACTGACGCCGTCCGACTCGGGCACCACGTTTTGCAAAGCCCTTCCTCGGCGACCTGCTTCCACTCTGACCGACGGTGGCCACAGCCTGACCCCGCTTTCGGAAGGGGGACCCCTTCACATGGGGCAATTAAAACGGCCCAGGGTCCCCTCTGCAGTAAGGCATCCCGGCGGGTGGGCCGAGCCCGCGCCGAAGGGCGACCGCCCGCTGCCACAAGCCTCGGGCCCTTCCTTAGCAACCGACGCCGGTGCCGTCGCTCAGGAAGAAAAGCAAAACAAGGATGTAGTCCGGCGGCTCTTGCTCTCCGGCGGAAGCTGCTTCCGGTCATCCCGGGAGCCTGTCCTCCGGACTGCGTTCCCCCGGGAAGCTGGGACTCCGGCTGTGCGTTCCGCAGGCGCGGAAGCCTTCCGAGCCCTCGGTTCGAACGCGCCGGCAGCGGCGGGGCAGCGGCCGGCCTCCCGCGCGGCCGCGATGCTGCGCTCCCGGGCCGAGGCGACGATGACGGCGGCCGACCGGGCCCTCCAGCGCTTCCTGCGCACCGGGGCGGCTGTCAGGTGAGCCCGGGGGCGGGTCGGCGGCGGCGAGGCCGGAACCTGGGTCTGCAGCCCGGGCCTCGGGCGGCCGGGTCCTGT
The DNA here is from genome assembly GCA_004363575.1 of Solenodon paradoxus. NCBI lineage: Eukaryota > Metazoa > Chordata > Mammalia > Eulipotyphla > Solenodontidae > Solenodon > Solenodon paradoxus. The sequence goes on from RJWH01008317.1 coordinate 2,720, forward strand.
CCTCGTCGGGGTCCCCAGGCCGGAGAGCCTCGGCGTCCTGCCGGGGTGGAGGCCGGGCCCGAAGCTGGGAGGGGCGACGCGCCTGTAGGAGCCCTCGTTCTTCAGCAGCGCGGGTTCTGTCTGCACGCCCCGCTTCTGCCAGCGCCCCCATTCTGTCTGCACCCCCGCCTGCGCCGCCCGCCGGTGCCGCCTCCAAGCTGGTCATTGCCTCCAGAACTTCCAGGGACCCTCGAACTCGATTGATGCTCCCCCGACACACTTCTCAGTGCTTTGCAGGCCTTCCAGGACCCCTTAATCCTTTCAGGGTGCCCCCAGACCCCAGTTCTTCTGGGCTCCCTGCCAGTGTTCCCCTGTCTTGCCTAGCTCTTCAGTCCTTCCATGGTTGTCACAATCCTTAACTGCCGGGACTAGCTAGTCCCACCCACCCATTTCGTCCTTACCCTCATAGCTGTCAGCTTCACCCACAGCAGTGTCACATCCCCGATTCTGTACTGTTCTCACGTTTATTAGTGATTCCTTATGTAGCAGTCGTCCCTAAACTAGTCAGGACTCATTAACCTCTTAAACCCCGAGTCCTGTTAAGGGCCCCGCTTCCTGCTAGATCCCCATTGTGTGTGTCCCCATTCCTGTCAGGGATCCTGTTTCCCGCCTTGCACGTGCCTGCCTGTGGGCTCCAGGCTTGAGCAACCCCTGTTGCTGACCCTAAATGACTGAGACAGATCAGCTTCCTTCCTCTGGAACTGGAGCAGGTCGGAGAGCTGATTGTCCCAGGGCTGGAAGCCTCGATGGCTGTCCTGTCCTTACCCCGGTTCTGGAGTCCTCCGTTGCCCCTGGGATGTGTCCGTACCCGGCTCAGGACCTGGACTCGTTTTCTCCTTCATCCCTTGACTCCGTCCTTCAGGTTCCTTCATGAGCTACATAGTATGGAGCACAGACTTGGCAGCTGACAGGCCTGATGGGTGCTGTCTCTGTACTTGAACAAGTTGGCTACATCTCTTAGTTTCTATAAATCTATAAAAAACAGAAACGATACTAGAACCGATCTCCCTGGGACTGATTCGAGAGTGAGAAACATGATCACAGTGCCTGGCATTGAGTATGAGCCCTTTAGCGGTATTCGGACCCTCCCTGAAGGAGCACAGGCCATATCCCTCTGGGTTCAAGTCCCAGGTCCAAGCGGGGGCAACTAGGGTGAATAGTTAAATGACAATAAAATGCTTCTTCCTCCTCTCTCTGCCTGCCTGCCTTCTTGCCTGTTTACCTTCATTCCTGCCGATACCTTTCCCTTAAAAGCAACAACCAAAACAAAACAAAAACAGTATTTGATAAGGGAATTTTAAAGCACCTGTAAAGTGCGTTAGCATTTCAGTGATTATTTTTGTTTTTGTTTTTTATTTTTATTTTTTTCAAGAGGAAGAAAGCAGACTGGAGTGAAGACAAGTATGCAGGCAGGCAGGGAGAGAAGAGGAAGCAGCATTTTATTTGTTTATGTATTTATATATTATTTTGGTTGCCCCCCACTTCCCACCCTAGGTTATAAACTCAGGTCCTTGAACTTTGCATGGACTGTACCAGGACACAGACTTAACGCCTGAGCCACCAGGGTGCTCCAGTGATGGGTCACTTTGTGGATACATCTGTTGTGTAAAGTAGTGGTGCACTCCAGTGGAGTCACAGTTAGGTCTGCCACCTCCAGCCAAGAGCACAGTCCATAAACATCCCACGGACCTGGAGTTCACATCTTGGGGCTGGGAGAACAACCAAGATAAACAAAAAAATAAATCAGTGCTTCCTCCTCCTCTGTCTTCCTGCCTATCTGCCTGCTCACATTCATTCCTGCCTGCACTTTTCCTTTAAAAAAAAAAGTCTGTACAGTAGTGCATAAAAAACACTTTGAGGATAATTTTAATGACTGAAACTGAGACCAAACACATTATGGCAGCCAGCATTTATCGAGAACTTGCTGTGCATTTCGTACATTAACGCTTATTTAATTCTCACAGCAACCCTGTGCATTGCTGAGCGTCCCCACTGTACTGATGAGGAAGCTGAGGCTTAGAAGGTGAAGTGATGCTCTAGGAAACAACAAAGCCAAAACTGAAACAATGCATGTATTACTGTTTTCTTCTTTTTTTTTTTTTTAAAAGGAAAGGCGCAGTAGGAATGAAGGTGGGCAGGCGGGCAGAAAGAGTGAGGAGGAAGAAGGATTCATTTATTTTTATTTAGTGGTTCACATTGGTTGTTCCCCAGCTCCGAACCAGGGACTTGAATCCAGGGCTGTGTGGCCTACGCGCCTTCGGAGGTGACCGACCTAACTGCTACTGCACCAGAGTGTGCCATAATTCCACTTTCTTAACCACATTCTGTGCACTCTCTGTTGACTCCCTTGAGAGAACAGAGATGTGTTTGAATTCAGTTGTCAATGATGTTTATATAGGTTAGGACACTAGGAAAATATTGGTTGTTGTAAGACAGAATCTCTTATGTTACCAGTGCCTCCCCACTGAGTTGATGTTGACTGAGCTGAGGTCAAGACTTTATGCCAGTGGGGAACCTGCACATATGAGTCTGTTATAATTTCTAAAACAAAGTTTGCTCAATAAAATACTATTTAAAAACAAACTCATATGCGCCACAGAGAGATAAGACTATATACACGTGTAACACATACACAGCTGCACATCAGCCAGTATAGTTCGCCCTGGTCAGTGGAAATACTTTGACTTTGAATAAGATGTTTTTAATTGCTGGTGGAATTTCTTCTTTTGTAGAAAAGAATAATTTCAGGCTGGATCAAGCCTGACATTAACAAATTTTAATTTTATAGACATTTAGAAGACCTTTCATGCTCTTGTACGCCTCCTCTCCATTTAATATTCTGAAGGATAAATCAGTTTCTGCATGTGTTCACCATACCTAATCATTCATTAAGTCCTATTGAGAACCTTCCATGAGCCAGACATGTTCCAGACACTTGGGATATGTCAGTAAGACAGATTCCTGCCCTGGGGATCTGCATTCTAGCTGAGGGAGACAGACAGTCAATGGACACAGTGCCTAAGTCCCTGTTATGTTTGAAGGGGGTGAGTGCTGTGGTAAAAGGGACTAGGAGTGCAGATTCTTGTTTTTCAGAGCAGGGTGCAGGGAGTGAGGCAAGCCGTGAGCCCTGGGTAGAGAACATTCTGGCAGAGAGGGCAGCAATGCAAGATCCTGAGGCGGGTGTGACTGGTGAGTGGCCACTGTGCAGCGGGTAGGCCGCAGAGGAGGAGCACTGTCTTTTCTTCTGAATGAAAGGGGCTTTGAAGGTTGTATGTGACTTAGTTAAGCCTAATGCCCAAGAGGTCCTGATTTTCAACACCCAATCCTTTTTTTTTTTTTTTTTGGCAGGAAAGGTGCAGGCAGGAAAGAAGGTGAGCAGGCAGGCAGGAGGAGAGAGGAGAAAGGCACCCCCATTTGATTTCCATTTGGTTGTTCACATGGATATTTCCCCCCAGAGCCAGGACTTGAACCTGAGACCCTGGGATGTCCTAGACCACCAGGCCGCCGGGGTGCACCCCACCCAAGCCTTTTACTGCACAGAAATCGAAAGTTAGGTATTGGATGGGCCAATGTGTTATTTCAACAAAGTGTTTTTCTGTGTACCTCTCTTTGTGTCTGTGCATCTGAGGTTTGTGATGAGGGATGACAGGAAACTCATTCTCTTTTCTAGATATAAAGTCATGAAGAACTGGGGTGTGATTGGTGGAATTGCTGCTGCTGTTGCGGCGGGAATCTATGTTATTTGGGGTCCGATTACAGAAAGAAAGAGGCGTCGAAAAGGTAAGAATGTGCCCACTGCATCATGATCTGTAGACTTGACCCAAACCCTGTTACCCCAGACAGTACAAGGGCGGGGTGGGGCATTTTTGTCCTTTTGGCTCCTTAGTTTTTGAAGCGGTGCTTTCTCTTAAACAGCAATTAATTTTCATGACCTCTTCTTTATCCCTGTAGTGAAAAGGTTTCTATTTCACCCTCTCTAAAGTCTTTAGTTTGAGCCATGCTTTCTAATGAAAACTTTCAGGCGCTTAATAATCTAAGGTATTACTGCAATCGTGTTGGTCAGGAGCATTTGTCCTTGGTGACTTGCTCCTAGTCACTAACAAAAGTTTCAAGTGAGTATCTTTGTGAACACACAGATCTGCTGCTTTATTTTTAAAAAATGCTCTTTTTCAAATGTTGCCCTTTTTATTGATTAGAATTCAAGCAGGACGAGGAGGCTGGGGCACCAGACAAATGTGGCAAGATGCCGATCATTGTTAATTCTGGGGTGGTTATTGTGGGGCTCAGTACATAGCCTCTTTTCTTTTGTATATGTCAGAATTTCATAGTAAATGTTTTTCAGATTTCAGCAGGAGGACATGTCCCATTTTGTCTGTCTCTTTGTAGGAAAGACTGATCAGAATTGCGATAGTGGAGTCTTTCCCAATGTAAGAACAGAATCATTGTCTTGGGGAGTCACAACAGGACAATTGTTTTTCAGTTCTGAGCAACACTGCTTTCTTATCGAAGGAGAGATTGAGAACGAGGGAGAGATGTTACCGAGGTTATTTTACATTCACTGTAACCAAGCTACACCCACACCGTGGTGGGTTTCTGAACGCCCCTCATGGCGGGACCCTCTCCTGCCCATTCCCGTCTCCTGAAAGAGCAGTACTCGGGCCAGGCCTTGCAAGACAGGACTCCTGCCCTGGATCTCCGTGGATAGGGACCGTTTCACATGGGGATTTCGCATTCAAGGCTGCAGTGCAGAAACGCTGGATCCTGAGCGGGAGAGAGGAGTCGGTTTGATGTGAAGTGCTGTTTTCTCTTCTTCCCCAGGGCTTGTGCCTGGCCTAGTCAACTCAGGGAACACCTGCTTCATGAACTCCCTGCTGCAAGGCTTGTCTGCCTGCCCTGCTTTCATCAAGTGGCTGGAAGAGTTCACCACCCAATACACCAGGGACCAGCAGGAGCCCCCCGCACACCAGTATTTGTCCTTAACGCTGTTGCACCTGCTGAAAGGTATCTATCTGGGAATTAAAGGGGATTGTGTGCATTTCCTACGGGTGGCGGAGCCCACTGGACAGTGGAGAAGGACACTCAGTGATGTGGTGGAGGGCAGGGTGTGCTGACCTGTATATGAGGAATGGGGAACCTGCACATAGAAAGTTATGTTAATGTGTTGAATAATTACTGTAATAATAAAAAAATTTTTAAATCATATAGATATTATGGGAAACATAATCCAAATGAGCCCAACAGACAAACAGGTTTTTTTTTTTAATCAAAGATATGATCGTTTATCTAAAAAATTGTCAGTGTAGTAACAACTTTTAGGGAAGAAGGAAAAATTTGCTAAGTTAAGCATTTTGATAGTAACAAGTATTGTAGTTTTAACACATTAACATTAAAAGGAGGTGTCTTGGTCTAGGGGAGTAAGGTATTTCTCAAAAGAGATAATACAGCTTATATTTAGGCAGATACAAAGTGTCTCTAACAAACACTCAAATATCCAACTAGACTGTCGTCAAAGAAACATAAATAGCGCAGCAGTGAGCGACCATTGTGACAGTCAGCAGAGATCTAAAACAAATCCATAGCCCTGACCAGCTGCTGGGTGGTCTGGTCACGTTCTGCTGTCGGGGGTGTGATGTAGAGCAACCTTCTGGAAAATGCTCTGGGACTGTACAGTAATAGCTTGCAAAATATTCGGTACCATTTGACCCAGCAACCCTTGCGTGGGTGTCTGTCTTATAAAAATAGTTAGAAATGTGGACCGTGGTCACAGCAGCCTGTTCGAAGAGCGGGCTAAGGTGCTGCTGTGTGTTGGTGCCGTAGACAGCCAGCCGTGGGATTGCTGTGTCCAGTGGCCATGCTGCTTAATTGCTGGGGACCCACAGGCTTTCTTCACAGCAGCTGCACCATTTCACATCCCCTCCGGCAGGGTTCCCGTTCTCTACATCGTCACCAACTCTGGTCACTGTCTGTCTTCTCAAGAATAGCCGTCCCCACGGCTGTGCCGTCATGGTTCATGGCTTTAACTTGCACACTCCTGATCATAATGATGCTGAGCTTCTTTTCGTGTGTTATTGGCCATGTATACATCTTTCTTTGAGAAATATCTATTGCGGTCCCTCGTCCATTTTGAATCAGTTGTCTATATTTTTGTGGTTGAGTCTTACAGAGTTGTCTGCATTCTGGGTATCCATCCCTGATCATATATGTGATTTTGAAGCCTCATTCACTTTATAGCTGCAGAGAATGCATAAGATCAAGACACCCCAGTTTATGTAGGTACCTGCTTCCAGTGCCTTGTCCTGTGAAATTGGCTGTCGTGATCAGCACGTGTGTCCCGAGAAAGTCAAATGGCAGAATTTTAGGACAGGAAAACCAAATTGTCAACCTGTTTTATGCCCATTGGTGCTAAAGGGGACACTCAGGTTTTCCCTAGGAGGAAAAAGCTAACAGATGGGCTGCCCACGGGTATCGGAGGAGAAAGACGGCACCTGCAGGCCCTTTCCTAACAGACGCCCTTGTTCTGGAGGGTAAAGGTCTGGGCTCAGGGCCTGTTACACTGGTAACCATAGGACTTCTTCACCCTGGCTGCCAGGCTGCTTCTCTACACATTACCGCCCAGACTCACCGCCCAAGTCCAGACAAGTGTGGGGGTGAGGCTTCCCCTCCAGAGCTGGAACCTGCAATCGTCAAAGGATTCTCTCAAGTTCACTGACTCAAATCAAAGCAAAGAAACAGGTTGGCTTAGTTTATCTGGAGAGCCATGCAGCTCCTAGAAATGTCACTGTCACAAGCACCTAAATTTCGTCTCCACGCTCCAGCAGTTGTGCACTGTGTCATATACCACACGCATGGTCCGCAGGTAGCAAATGGCCTGGGCACCAAATCTGACTCACCCGTTTTTCTCAATGAAGTTCGTTGGAACCCAGCCAGGCCTGCTCGTGTGTGTGCGTGTGCGTGCGTGCATACGTGCGTGTTGTCTGTGGCAGCTCTGTGCTCGAGGCTGAGGCAAGTCGCTGCGGCAGAGACCAGCCTGCAAACTGAGAATGTCTCCTCTTGGCCCTTTACAGAGAAAGCCCACCAGCCTCCCTCTAGATGTAATTATAATGTCAATGCCTATGCCTGTTGCATTTTTATGGTTGTGTATTAGGCTTAGTTCTACTTAGGACTGAAACCACTCAGCCCTTTTCAACCCGCCACATAGAGCTCAGTGCTTGGCTGTGTTGATGAGAGTTTCAAACGCAAGTAAAAACAAGTGAATACCTTAGTCCATGGAGAGTCTTGTGGAGAGGAGTTAGGTACTGAGCACGCTGTCGGACTGGAGAAGTGTGTCAGGGCCCTCCCACCACTGAGCGTTGTAACTTAGAATTGCTTCATTGGGCAAGAATCTTGCAACAGATGAATATAGATGATGGTAACTGAAATAATCAGAAAGCAATGACTTCATTTAAATATTGCAGCCTCATGAAGAATTACATTCATTCAACAAACGAGGCGTAATGGCGTACCGAGCACGGGGTAAGGCCACAGGAAAAGTGATGAAAGAGGTGTAACTCCAAGATGAATTCTTAAATTCATTTTATTTAAAGGAAAGGTGCAGGTAGGAATGAAGGTGAGGAGGAAGGAGTCATCTTTTTTATTTTTTTTTAGTTGTTTATGCCCCCAGACCTGGGACTAGAACCCCAGAAGTATGTGGCCTGAGCTCCTTCGGAGGTGATTGACCCACTACTGCTCCTCCCAAGTGCGCCAAACTCATGTTTTAAGTCAGTTAGTTTTATTGGTTGTAAATTCTTAGGGTATGAAAGGATTCAGAAATGCGGACAGAGGAAGTCATGGTTAGAGTTGGGAAGGCTTGCATGACACTGGGCCTTCCTTACGGGACCGGCGTGGCCGTCATGTTCGAGTTCCTTGTGAGAAAGGCAGCAGTTGAAGAGCACATAAGGGCCCAGCAGCGTAGACGCCCCAGCAACACTCCCTTCCCTCCTGTGGACATGCTCGTGAAACCCGCAGTGACCTCTGAAGCCTCCGACGCTCTCACTCACCAGCGCGGCCGTGCTGTGTGGGCTTTTCTGCTCAGCCCTCGGATGGCGGATTTCATTCCCATGTTACCTTTTTTTGCCTCCAGCTTTGTCCTGCCAAGAAGTTACAGACGACGAGGTCTTGGACGCAAGCTGCCTATTGGACGTCCTAAGAATGTACAGATGGCAAATCTCTTCATTTGAAGAACAGGTGAACACAACATTCCAGAACAGGTTTAACTTAGAGAATCCTTCCCACTAGTGACCCGGGGCCTGGACTTGAGTGGTGACTGAGCACAGCCGCGCGGAGAACAGACGCTGGTATTGGCCTTGCAGATGCCTAGCCCGAGTGTGCCTATCTGTGACATCTTAGAGCGCTCTAGTGTTCGGGGACCAGATCGTGGTCAGAGGGAAATGCAGCTCTTTTCTCACCCAGTGGGTAGAAGGTGAGCAGGATAGGATAGCAATGCACAGATACTGAGACCCACAGCAAGTGCGAGGCCCAGGCCAGAGAGCGCAGTACTAGGGATGATACTTCGGCATCTCTGGTGACCTGCTGCACCCTCCCAGCACCTTTCCAGAGTGGCCTTGTCTAGCTTTGTGGAGGCTTGTCACTGCCTCCACCATCCAGACACGGGATCGGAGAAATGAGAGCTAGACTTTGGGCTTCCCAAACTGAAAAGCACTAAAAAACTGAGACATGAGGTGGGAGGGCTTTCTAGCTCTCCCTTTTAAAGATTCTCTCATTTGGGAGTTACTGATGCCTATCCTTTCTTCAGTGCATTTCGATGAAGCCATTTGTACATTGAGAGAGTTTTCCTTTTAGAAAATCCTTTTCAAATCCTCCTCTGGCAACTGGAATTATTTAGCTCTGTTTTTCGTTTTTCTAAACAGAGAGACTGAGCTGTAAGTGCCCAAGGACCCCTTGTCTCATCCTGCTCTTCTGGCAAGGGCCTCCATAAATCCCAGATCATCCTGGGACTGTTTCCAGCTTTGACACACTCAGTCTCTGAGCCCGTAACGCAGCAGTGTGCACAGAAGAATGTAGGTGTCCACCTGTCTGAGGTGTCTAGAGCATTGGGCAGGGGCCGTGTCCACGTGTTCATCACTGTCAGCTGGTCAGCAGCTCACGTCTGCTAGCAGCCCCCTTCAGCGCCCATAGCCAGGGTCATGGGCTGCATGGAGCTCAGTGCTTGCTTTCTGACTGCCTGGTAGATCCTCACAGCCACCCTGTGCGGAGTCCCCTTATTACCGCCGGTTCACAGATGCAAGCAAATCGGGGACCTGCAGTGACTCGCTCAGTCTCCCAGCTATCTGAGCAGCAGAACCAGGGTGAGAGCGGCCTGGTGCTAGAGCACACAGCCTCCAACCTCACGCTCTCCTGCACTGCTGCTCTTTTTCTTGACAATAAGTAGTTGCACATCTGACGCCGACCAACTAGGGTGAGTCCAACTCCATCCTGTTCTGAATTCTTCTCCCTGGCGACCCATGCTGGCAAGAGCTGGTCCTCCTGGGCTCCCAGGGCCTGGAATGTTGTGCTGCCACTTCTCTCCTGGACCTTGAGCCCCTAGGGCAAGAGCCTGGCCTTATTTATACCTGAATCTCCCTTTCCCTGCCCACCGCCATCCACAGCCTAGCAGGGGATTCATTTACAGGGGAAGTTTACTAAATGCCTGCCTTGGCCAGGGACTGTAATGGCCTGTAATAGGCCTGGGTCTATAGCAGAAGCAGAAGCAGCTGGAATTCCCGTGGGGTAGGGACTACAGACAGCAAACGGGTAATTTCAAGATGTGCCCACAGAAGAAAATAAACATGGCGAGATGACAAAGTGTGTCGGAGAGCTGGGGGAGGGGCTGCTTTAGATAAGGACAGCTCTGGAGACCTGAGGTTTCAGCTGAAACCTAAAAAGGAGTTAGGCTGGATAAGGTCCAGGCACAGAATGTTCTAGACTAGGAGCAGGCCAGGGTGAAATCATTGAGATAGCTGCAAGGAGGTAGCTGTGGAGAATGGGAGGGAGGCGAGCATGCCTGGGGCAGGGCTGGGGAAAGCAGGGGGCCAGGGGCTAGCAGATGCTGGCAGGGAGCAGACTGAGCAGGCCTGGAGGCTGTGGGCTTCAGCTCGTGTACAGTGGGGGCTTCGAACAGGGGACAGGTTTGATGTGCCTTAGTTTTGCACAGGCCCTCACTGTGCATAACCAGGGCTGAGAGAGGGCCAGATGGAAGCAGAGAGGATATGAGTGGTGTGTTCCACCCGCAAGAGCAGGCTGGCGCTGGGGCACAGCGAGGAGGGAGGTGTGGAGGGTCCGGTTTGTTGGTCAGCTAAGAAGCTGTGTCACGCTGGTTGTGAAAGCAGCTGGAAAGTCGAAAGCAGGTGGGTAGTGATGTGCTGTGCAGTGGAGGTCTCTGGCGACCGTGGGTGGGTGGGAGCCCGAGGAGTGTCAGCCAAGAGCCCAGGGGGCGCCGTGCTGTCAGTCCAGGGGAGGGAGGCCCGCCACACTGTAGAGTGAGTGGCGGCTGTGGCTTTTGGCAGAGGAGCATTTGAATGACTCTTCAAAGGGAGTGGTCCCCTGCCTCATGGAGCAGCGAGTCCTCTTCTGCAGATGCCCCGAGTGGAAGGCTGGGCCGCGCACGGGGGTCTGTACAGCTGGGCCCACAGCAGCAGCGTTGAGATAACCAGCAGGTGGAAGCACCCCGTGTCCACCACGGCTGGAGGGGTCACTGCCGTGTGGGGTGCGGGTGTGTGGGGGTGCGCACCCAGCTCTCCTCCCTCCAGCCTTAAAACGAGGAAGGAAACTGACACGTGCCACAGCACCGATGAACCTGGAGGACATTTTGCTGAGTGAAAAAGTGTCACAAAGGACAACCACTGTGTGATTCACTTACACGCAGCGCCCAGAGCAGTCAGATCCGTCAGTGTCACAGCGGTGGTGCCGGAGGTGGCGGGGAAGGAAGATCAGGGAGTCGGGCGTGCGGGGCACAGTCTGTGGACGACGAAAAGTTCTGAGACAGGTGGTCTGCAGTAGCCACAGAGTGAGCGCACTAACTGCCACGGAAGTGCACACGTAGAGTGATGATGATGGTCGCTGTCACGTCATGTGTGTTTTAACACACACGCACACGAATATTTAGGTAGAGGGGAGGGCAGGGCCTTCTCAATAAAGCTAAGCCAGGCTCAGAGGCAGCTGGCAGGGAAGCGGTCCAGCAGCTCTCTTCTGTCCTCTCCCCTTGGGCCTCTCAGTCAAGGGTCTTTACTCTGAAAATACCAAGGATGTGACTTTCTGTGATGAGCGGGGCCTTGGGTAGCTGGGAAGCACCTCAGCCATAGCGGGTCCGCCTGGTGCCTGCCCTCCTCGGGCCTCTCTGCAGAGCACTTTGCCCTTTGACAGGACGCTCACGAGCTATTCCACGTCATCACCTCCTCTTTGGAAGATGAGCGGGACCGGCAACCCCGGGTTACACACTTGTTCGATGTACATTCCTTGGAGGTAAGCCGTGAATATTTTCCGTCACTGAATGTGGTCTCTGCTTATTTAGTCGGTGTAGGAAACACAAGTATAATCTTTGTGGGGTTCAGGAAAAATCCGTCCGTGGGGCCGGGGAGGGTGTTAGACCACATGCTTTGCAGTGGGAGACTGGTTAGGCGAGTCTGCAGTGATTCATGCCTGCAATTTGTGTTGGCTTCCCCGCTTTTCAGTACAGGGGAACCAGGAGGCTAGGAAGACTAAACGAGTCATTTCCCTGGAACTGAAGAAATGTTGAGGCTTTGATAAAAGCCAGTTTCTAAAGGGGGGAATGTTCCAGAGAAGGAAATGTGTTTCTGCTGCACGGATGAAGGCACGGGAGCCATAGCCTGCCTGTTCATTCATTGAGGGTCATTCAGGCTCCTTTTAGAAAACTCTCAGAAGTTGAGTTGACTTTCAGTGGTGCAGTCAGCAGGAAGCCTGTCATTTCGGAGTGGGTGCGGGTGATCAAGGGATCGCCTAGGTTTCTCAGCCTGTTTCTTTTCCTCCCACAGCAGGAAGCAGAAATAACTCCCAAACGAGTAACCTGCCGCACAAGAGGTAAATCCTCTTCCTTTGCGCTGTAACAGATGAGGGCTCTTCAAATGTGACAATTTGCTCGTTTAAAGATTTATTTTTTTCTGGCGGCTTGAATCGTGCCTATGTGCAGAGGAACTTACGTTGTAGAAACAGCTCTAAACTGTCCCCTTGGGGAACATCTTGAGTTACTCACACCCCAGCCCTGCTCAGCTTCCTCTCAGTGGCCTTCTTTATACTTCAGATGTGCTTCAGGGTTTCCTCTCTACCTGCCTGAAGTCATCTGTAAGGCACTTAATAAACTGAAACTGTTATCATTTCCACTTTGACCAGCTTTCACTGCAAATGGTCACAGTCCTCCTGAGAAGGAAATCATTGTTTTCTGAACACTTCACAAAAAAGAGGACATATCAGTTCCTCTGTGTCTTAATAGTGATAAGAATGGCAATCCTTTATGCTCCTGCTGTGTGCCAGGCACTGGAATATCTCAGGTGAGCCTCAGAACAGCTCTAGGGAGCGGATGTTTGGGGGATAATGGGATGATAATTACCCCTATCTCAGCAAACCAGAGATCACAGAGAAAAGTGGCCTCCCAGGGCACGTAGCTAATAAGAACCAAAGGCAGGACCGAGCTCAGAGCAGCCTGACTCTTGGGTCTGCATTTCTAACTAGCATATACTCTGTTTATCTACAACCCTCTTTCTCTCCAAAGAAAATCCCCATGTTTCAGAACTTGCTTATTCTGATTATTTTAAAAGTTGATCTCACTTGATGGAATGTTCACTGGTGGCATCTTTCTTTGATAGCTCAGACATGTGTTTGTAACAAGATGCTGTTAAACAGATTCCTTTTTAAAGTGTGGCGGTGCCCACTGTACAGAAACCACATTTAGGGACCCGGATAGATATTCGTGTAAAGGGATTGGGTTCTCTTTTTGACAGAGGTCACTAAGGAAAGCGATTGCAATTTACTTCTCAGGGACATTTTTCTCTAAAGAGGATGTTTTGACCACACACTAAAGTGAGGGTGAAATTGGAGGTTGCTTCCAGAGGGCTCTCGTATCAAAAAGATGTTTTCTTTTCCAGGGTCACCTCATCCCACGTCCAGTCACTGGAAGTCTCAGCACCCTTTCCATGGGAGACTTACTAGTAACATGGTCTGCAAGCACTGCGAACACCAGGTGCGCAGCCCGGTCCCCGAGGTGCTCCGGGCAGGTTGTCCTTACAGCCGACCCGTGTGGCCGGTCTAGACAGTGCAACCGACACAGGGTTGTGATCCCCTGGGCTCCACACACCCCGTGCACCATCCGCCTCCCTTTGGCCTGTGCTGCCACGTCCTTGACCCTCACAGGGCACCTCTGCACCAAGAGCGCCAGACCCTTCGCGGATCGGCCAGAACCACGGCCTGAGGCTGAGTCTGCTCACGGTGGGCACAGCCGCAGCGGGGGCGGTTTTGTGTTTGCCTTTGAGGTTTTCAAATAATTTTTGATGATGGAAATTTTCCACCATAGAACAAAAATAGAGCATCGTACCACAGTCACCTTCATCAGTTTTCAAATATTTTCATCATCTCCCATCCCAAGAAAACTGTCTGTTCTCTTATTTTTGACCTAAAATCTTTGTCTTTGTATTAAAAGTCTGTAGACTTGTAGACAGCATGTATTTTGTAGGTAGTCTTGCTTTTCTATCCACCTCGATCATCTGCCTTTTAATTGGTGTATTTAGTTCACTTATCTTTTGTTTTTGTTTTGTTTCGTTTTTTGCTTTTTGATTTTTAAAGGAAAAGAGCAGCCAGGAATGAAGATGAGTAGGCAGATAGGCAGAAAGAGAGAAGAAAAAACATCTTTATTTTATTTTTGTTTAGTTGTTCACACTGATTGCTTCCCTGCAGGCCTGGGATTCCAACCTGGAGGTATGTGGCCTGAGCTCCTTCAGAGGCAACTGACCTAACTGCTCTCCACTAGGGCTGTGATTTGGTCTTTTTTAAAATCACTGTAAAGGCATTGCTTTGTTGTTTCCTGGCCTTGATGTTTTCTCAGGTAATGTCAGCATCTTTCATTTAATTCTTCTATTTGTAAAGTGTCATATTTTCCCTCCGGCTGCTTATAGGATATCCTCCTTATTTTGGGGGTCTCAGCTGTGCATAGGTGAGGTTTTCTTTGTATTTGCTTGGAGTTTGCTGAATTTCTCAAATCTGTGTATCTATGCTTTCTACCAAAATTCCAAAGTTTTGCGATTTTTTCAAAAAATGTGTTGCCCCAGTCTCCATTTTGTTCATTTGATGTTGTCCAGCAGGTCGCTGAAGCTTGGTTCATTTATCGTCAATCTTTTTTCCTTTATGGCCTTCAAATGAGATCACTTGTATTGACCCGTCTTTGGTTCCTGACTCTCTTCATCTCTACCTCTGCTTGCTGGTACCGTGAATTTTTGAACTGAGTCATTTGTCTTCTTACAACTGTTATATATTTCTTATTATCATCATAGTTACTGTATATATCATGTCGTTTGACTCATTATACTTTCCATTTCTCTGCTGAGTCTCCACTTGTCCTCCACGAGAACTGTGTAGGTCAGGGTGCTAGCCCTGAGCATATTGGTAATTTCTTTTTTAAAGGAAAGGTGCAGGCAGGAGTGAAGGCATGTAGGCAGGCAGGTAGGAAGAGAAGAGGAAGAAGCACTCTTTATTTAGTTGTTCATCTTGGTTGTTTCTTCGGGTCACAGGAAGAGAACCCAGGTGCCTGGGAGGCATGTGGCCTAAGCCGGCCAGAGGTGACAGACTTCTCTGCCACACTAACCAGGGCGTGCCTTGTAATGCTTCTCAAGGTCCTTGTGCTGTTTCCCACATCCAGTTCCTCTCCTTTCCCCTCCCCCCGGGGCGCCACCTCTCTGTCCTCTGCGTTGTGTGTCTAGTAATGTCTTTATTGCATGTGTGACACTGTAGAGACTGTTCAGGGCTCTGCTCTGGAATTGGGCAGGTTTACGCACAGATCCGGGGGCTCATCCTCTCTTGGCTCCCCCGTTCTGTACCAACCCTGAACTCTCACTTCTGACAGTCCTGGAAGACTGCTGCTTTTTCCACCCAGCAAAGAGCTGTGGATTGTGGAGCACTCTCAGGCAAAAAGTCACTCCAGAATCTCACCGGTGCCCTATCCTGTTTCTCCAGGTGTTGGCTGCTCTGTCTCTGCCTGCTTTGGCAGCTCTCTGAAGTCATCCACATAGTTCGTTGCGTTCAGATTTTACAGTTGTTTGTCTTGAGGAGGGTCATGCCGGCAAGTTGCTCCGCATTCACCAAAAACACACGTTCTTACCTATTTTATTATCTGCTTTTTTGGATGACATTAGACACTTAGGTAGTTTCCAGTTCTTAGCTGTTGTGAATAGGGCTGCGATAAACATGGGGGTGCAGACACCTCTGCGAATGACTGTTTTTGTATCTTTTGGGTAAATACCCACAAGTGGGGTGTTGGGATCATGTGGTATTTCCATCTTTGATACTGCACTACTTTTTTTTTTTTAATATAGTATTGCATTCTGTGGACCTGATATAATTTATTAAATCATTTCCTAGGAATTTCAACTCTGCAGATTTTTGCTGTTATACATAACACTGTGATGAATGTCCTTGTAGTTATGCCCAGAGTTATCCCCTCGGAGTGAAACCCCAAAGTTTATGTTGTATTAGATCAGCTTATTAACCTGGCGTAGTTTCTCCAAATTATCCTTTAAGTGTGATGGTGCCACTTAGGTTTACAAGGTTTTTTTTCATAGAATTTATTTCTAGGTAAGTGCATTCAGTTTCATTATGTTACTATTGGGTATATAAACATTCAGCTATTACATATGCATCTTCCCATCTGTAAAACTTTAAATTGACTCTAAGTCCTTTCTGTTTTTTTGGTGACATTTGTTTCAGAGTCCTGTTCGATTTGATACCTTTGATAGCCTTTCACTAAGTATTCCAGCTGCCACATGGGTATGTACTGATGGATGACCTATTTTGGGTCTATTTGGGGGACATTTAAACAAAAAGGGCTTAGTTTCTGTGGCTTAGGTACTATGAGCTACTTAGACATAGTAACCTCATCTTAGTTTAACGTGCGGTGGCCTGGTTTAGGGGTAGAGGAATGTGAATAGTTTTCCTCTGCTGCAGAAATCTTTACTTTTTTTTAAAATACGCACACACACCCCGCAAATTCAAAATCTTTAATAAAAGTGTGGAACTCCATAATTTTCCGCAGTGGTACATCCACATACTCTTGAATCCACCTAAAATGGCAAGTCTAGAGTCCCTTAACTCCCACTTGATCCAGGAGACATTGTTATGCAGGAATCTTTGCTGCCTGCAAAGTGAAGGTAAAACCCTGGGGCTCACATTGCCGTCTGTTAGTGCTGGCCTTGCTCTCCTTTGCCCTGGAACGAGAGTTTCCTTCTTCTCCCGCTGCAGGGTCATCCACTGACCCTGGACCACTGCCTTCACCACTTCATCTCGTCAGAGTCAGTGCGGGATGTTGTGTGTGACAACTGTACGAAGGTATGTCTGGAGCCCAGTGGCATCTCCCCAGCTGCCCGTATCCTAGTCAAGCACCTCTCATGCCCTGAGCTGCCGCACTGTGCCCAGGGTGGCCTTTAGACTGCAGCGCAGCACCCAACCTGGTTAGGAGGTCCGCAGCCCAGTGTCCTTCCCGGATGCCTCTTTTTCCTCCCTGTGATGAGGGACAGAGCTGCAGGCCACACTTCGGGGGACACGCCCTCCCGAGAGCGTCGGTCCGTTCTCCCCAAGTGCCTCGCGCTCTGCCTCGTTCCCTAGGCAACCTGACCTCCTACGCGATTGAGCGCTCAGTGGAGAGAAACGGACAGCACATCGCGTGTCGGTGTCCACGCTTCGGTCTTGAGCCTTCCTTTGTCTTCCCCCCACTGTTCTGCTACTTGATGACTAAACGGATCCCTGAAAACTGCTCAGTTGGGCAGCGGACTTGCCGTCACACGTGGACGGCAAGCGCCTGTGAGCGCGGCTCCAGCGCACGTCGCCCGAGCTGGCCGCGGAGGGCCTGCGTCCCCTGCCTGCGGAGCACTCGTGTCTTTCGTTTCAGATCGAAGCCAGAGGGACGCTGAATGGGGAAAAGGTGGAACACCGGAGGACCACCTTTGTTAAACAGCTGAAACTCGGGAAGGTGAGCCCAGCCCGCCCACCTGGCCGCCTCTGCTCCAGGACCCACTGCCCCGCCCCTGACCCGGCTCCCGGCGTCTCCCCCGCAGCTCCCGCGGTGCCTGTGTATCCACCTGCAGCGGCTGAGCTGGTCCAGCCACGGCGCGCCTCTGAAGCGCCATGAGCACGTGCAGTTCAGCGAGTTCCTGGTAATGGACACCTACAAGTACCACCTCCCGGGCCGCAGCCCCGCCCTGGAGCTGCCGGGCGTGCCCCCGCCAGGTGCGTGCCCCACGCGGTCACAGCGGGCGTCGGCGGCGGGCGGCTCAGTGTCTGCTGATGTTCACCCGTTGTTGGACTCCCGAGAGCAACAGGGCTGGGAGGTGGAGAGGGAAGTCTTCCTAAAGAAGTTAAAATTGTACGCTAACGAGACTTATAGTTTTTTTTAAAAACTACCTAACAGATGGAAAAATATAGGCAGGAAGGTGTAAGAGGAGGTCTTGCTTTCCAGCCTTTTGATCGAATGGTATGTGGCTCCCATCACTCCAGGGAATTTCTTCTTTCTCTCATCCCAACTCATTTATGCGGGAAATGTGGGAGGCAGGCAGCGTCCCGGCTGAGGGCACTGAACGTCTTACCTGGGCGGATACAATGCGTCACCGAATTACATTTCTCTAATTCCATGACTGTCCTCATTTGAGGTTCAGATGGATCACGTCCCAGTGAAGCAGGATAGCTCCCGTGCTCCGTCTTGCTGATAAGAAAACAGGCTCCCAGCGGTTCAGTGCCTGGTTCAGGGCGAACTGCAGGAGGCTGGCATCAGACTACAGGGTTGGGACATGTTGAGTGTGTAGAGGAGGAAAGCCCACCAGCATTAAGGACTCAAAGCCTAACTCACCCCCTGCACCCTGCTCCCAGGCAAGCTAGGACTGTCTTCCCTGCACCCCAATTTTTCCCCACTTGGTGTCCCTACTACTTCTACTATTTTGCATCCAGAGTTGTGGCCTGGAAGGACACCATCCACAGAGACTGGACTTTGCCGGTTCCCATCAGGTCTGTAGATTAACCTAGGAAGCAGCTGGCGTCGGGGAAGGGCTCAGTCTCTGGCAGCTGTTTTAAATCAAGGGCTTCTGTGCCCCAGCTTCCTACTTCCCCAGGCAGGGACACAGTTGTGCCAACATCAGCTTGGCGGCTGTGGTCAAAGAGACCAACCCTAGGTGGTACCTAAAAGCCCCTAACAATGACACGCCCTGGTGGCCTAGTTTAATTCACCGGACCTTATCCACATACTTCCCAAGGTCCACAGTTGAAGATCTGGGACCAGGAAAACAACCAACGTGAACAACTACATAACATGCCTCTTCCTCCTCTCTTCCTGCCTGCCTGCCTCTGTTGCCTTCACTCCTGCCTGTACCTTTCAAAAAAAAAAGCCCCAAAGATGACACTTGAAAGGAAGAGGTGTAGGTATGTCCTTAATAACATATGTACGTCCATATCATGTATTAATGTTGCTACATCCTTAGATCAGCCGGGCAGTGTCTGGTGACATTTTTGGTTGTCATCACTGGGGAAGGATGCAGCTGGCATACAGGGGTGGAGGCTAAATAAACACCCCCAGTGCACAGGACACAAAGCTGTTCAGCCGACGTCAGTGGTGTCAAGGTTGAGAAACCTCCGTTTAGGTCAGACTGCGAGTAAACTCGTCACTGTTTAACGGTGACACCATTTTAGCAAACAGATGGGGATCACAAAGATTCACAGTCAAAGTGAGCCGTAGACCAGGGTTAGATAGACTTTTCTTACTTGGGATTAAAATGAGAACCAGAAGGAAATTTTAGGGATCAACGAAAGACAAAATGAAAGACGGTTTTCTTCTCTTGCAGCGTTATAGAGAAGATCAGTTTCGAGGCAGTCAGTCAAGTTTTGTTCACCCCGACCACCGCTAATCTCAGGCGCCTCGTGCCCTTTTCTCTTGCAGTTCTCAGTCACCCTGGGGGCACCAAGACCCCCATTTTTACCAACGGCGCCTGCTCCCAGACCCTGTTGCCTGTCCTGCCCGCACCGGCGCCCTTCCCGCTGCCCGTGGCTCCTGACCACAGGTGAGCAGCGTCTAGCGGCTCCTTGTGAGTGGCCCCTCGGTGCGAGCGGCTCCTCGGTGTGAGCGGCCCCTCGGTGTGAGCTGCTTGGTCTCTGCCTACACTTTTTTTGTTTTTTTTTTTTCCCCAGAAATGAATAGAGATGTATTTTTTTTCTTCCATTTTAAGATGGAATTTCACTGTTAGGCATTCCCTCTTTATTTTTGTCCAAAGTGGAAATCACTTTAAAAGTAGTTGGCCCCGGGTAGAGTAGCAGTTAGAGGTCTGCCGCCTCCAAAGGAGCACAGTCCACATACATTCCAAGGACCTGGGTTCAGGTCCTGGGGTGCAGAGGGGGTTGCGAGGACAGTCAATGTGAACAACTAAATAAAAATAAAATTATCTCTTCCTACCTGCATGCCTCATTCCAGCCCTCACCTTTCCTTTAAAAAAAAAGTTAATGGCACACTCTGGTGGCTCAGGTGTTCCCGTACCTGGGGCACAGTCCAGACCCAGCCCAAGGAGCTGGGTTGGCAGCCTGGAGCCAGCAGGTGGGAGGCAACCAAAATGAACAGCCAAGTGAATGCCGTGTTTTTTCCACCTCTCTTCCTTCCTCTTACACAAATAATTCTGAAAGTACAGAACGTCAAAATATGTGTGTATATATGGATGAATGTATGTAAAATTAAGCATAAAGAAGAAAAACTTACATTTCTTGGGACACCACCTAGAGCTGGCCAGATGAATCTTGAAGGTCTTCTAAAGCTGTGAGCATGCATACACATACAGCATACATACATGCACACTGTGTATGTGCTCGTGGAGTGGGCATCTGTGCCCATAATTACAGGTCTCGGGGGTATCAGGTACTCAGTGGTCTGGAGAGAGCAATGTGTCCCTCTCCTGTCACTGAACATCTAGGTCTCTGCTTTTGCCCACAACCTTTCTGGTTTCTAACCACTGATGTTCGCTCCTGCTGTCCAGCTCCTCCACGTACCTCTTCCGGCTGATGGCAGTCGTTGTCCACCACGGGGACATGCACTCTGGACACTTTGTGACTTACCGACGGTCCCCACCTTCGGCCAAGAACCCCCTGTCAGCCAGCAGCCAGTGGCTGTGGATTTCTGACGACAACGTGCGCAAGGCTAGCCTGCAGGAGGTCCTCTCCGCCAGCGCGTATCTGCTGTTCTACGAGCGCGCCCTGCCCCAGATGCATCACCAGAGTCAGGGGCACAAGCCTGAGGAGTGACCGCCCGGCCCAGCTGGCCATGCTGGCAGGACACAGGGCAGAGCGGACAGGTGTGTGCAGGCAGCCCCACGCAGTCCTTCGGCTTTCTGGCATGTTCTCACCACGGGCCCCACACGGGAGCCTGTGGCCCCAAATCAAACCAGATCAGACTCCCCAGCAGCTCTGCCACCGCGCACTGAAGTGTCACATTAGAAAAGCCCTCGCTGTCTAGAGCGTCTTTTCACTCTCCTGCTGCAGATAATTCAGTCGGACTCCAGAAGCCACCTTTTCTATATTCTCATGTTAGGTGTTCTCAGAGGGGACTTAACTCTGCCCCGTCCTCTGATGATTCAGCATAGATCTTTTATTTTTAATAAACAGGCCCATAAAATCATTGGCAAGAATTAGTGAAATTATTAAAGGCAACGATTTAGAAGAAAAAGTGCCTTTCACATTCAATTGTTTTTGTAGCACATCCATTCTGGAAAACCATGGAAGAATCACATTAACACTTTTTGAAAAGCTCTGTTCCTTCCAAGTTACTCAGTGATGGCAAAAGGACAGTTCAAAGATGCCTAAAGAAAACCCACCTCCCCTTTTGTATGTCTTTTTCTAATCTCTCAATTCTTTGTATGTAGTAAAAGCTCATCTGCCAAATCTGCCCTTCAGGGATATTCTTTCACTCCTTTATCAGCTGTACTGGACTTGTGGCTTCCTTGTGCTCTTACCTTTCATATGCTGGACTCTGAGACGTGATTATAAAACTCAGCAGCCAGAACCAGCAGTACCTGCGTCACCTAGGACCTACCCGCTCAGTAGCACCCTCTCACAGGCCATCATGGAGCCTTCTGTCTGTCTACTCCCTGCTGTGCAGGACGGTTGCGGAGGGGTGGGGGGCTGTGTAAACAGACAATCCCTGCCTGGATCTACTGCCAGCACGAGGTTCTGCCCACAGGGCTACTGTCTCTGGACCTTGGTTTGTCTGTAAAGTGAAGGGTTAGATGTGATGACTATCCCAGACTAGCCCCCCTTCCACTGAAAAGTTTATTTTTTTAAAACAACTACAGCTGTCAGTGTTGCTGTTTTGCTGTGCATCCACATCTAAACTCACTCGTTTCCCGTAGCCCGCAGACTACTGAGCACTCTCGCCCCTCTTCAAAGAGGGTTCCCCACGCGGCCCAGGGCCGAAGGGATTCTGATGACACAGTGGACTATCTTAGCCAGTTTTTTTCCTAATTAAAAAAGGAAGATACCAAATTCAAACTCCAGAAATGAGATCTGAAAATCAGACTGTCCCAAACATCATCCCAGGTAAGACAGTGGGCCCGGCTTCTTCCAGTAGGGGCGAGCTGGTGCAGGCCTTAGACCAGCACCTGACCTAGGTGTCCACTAACCGTGAAGGCCCCAGTAGTGTCATCTCACTGGGCCCTGTGTGCGTTCCGAGGACGTCTAGGCCTTGCTAACGTGTACTGTGAATGTTCTTCTGGCCATGCAGGCCGGGGTGGAGGGGAGGCGTAACTGTCTGACCCCTCATCGCTGGCGTCCCTCCCGACTCCGCTGCAGACCTTGACTCTGATGGTGTCTGGTAGAACAGTGCTCAGCTAGTGACCTTCACCAGCACCACCAAGTTGTAGCTCTGAGTAGCTACTGCTCAGCCGCCACTTTTTGAAGCCTACATTACAGGGATGTCAGGCATGAAAGGGGCTACTGCTTTGAACGTCTGGGTGTCAGCAGATCTTGGGTCAGAGGCCAGGGCTTGAGTCAAGTTATAAATGTGAATGATCCCTGTGTAAAAAGTCTCTTAAGCTGGCTTCCTCATTTTGTAAATTATTAGGCATTAAGCAGAAGCCAAACAATCTTATTTCTAGTTTTAAGTTATTTACAAAGTAGCTGCTTTTTGCAAAAGCCTAAGTTAAACTAGTAGTTCATGCCATAGTGACTGCTGATTTAATGTATTTGCTAAAGGTCCTTTTTGTATATGCTGTGTAATATAGCAATAAAAGAATCATTTTGTTAGGAAAAAACAACTGGTAGTCTTTCATCACTGACTACAAAGTACTCTTTCCAAATTCTATCAGATAAGCAGCTCTACCCTTTGATTAAACCTTTACTGTGTTCTCTGATGGTAACAACAAAACCAAACAAAAAAAGGCCGGCTTCCTCTTCAAGGAGAGAAAGGAGAAAGTAGATGTACTGTTGTAAAAAATGTTTACTTTTTAGTAGACAGAATTTTCCGGAACGTCAGATTGACCCGTGGAGCCAGAATCTTCTTTCGCACGGGGAGACTGTGGTACCAGTAAGAGTTGGTTGGCTGGTTCATCAGAAGTAAACTCCCGTGTGCCAGCTGCAGCCGGACCACCTCCACCCTGCGGGAGGGGCTCTTTCCTCGAGAGTCCTTATGGCGGAAGACGAAGTCTCTGCAGGCTCCGAAGGAGACAGAGGCGATGGAGCTACTGGGAGACAGTTCCCGCTCATCATCTCGGTGCTCACCGATGTGGTCGCTGCCGTCTTTATACCTGCGGTGAGAAAGCATCTCCTCAAACGGCGCCTTCAGCGCCCAGGGCCCTCCCCTGCTCGCCTGAAACTGCTGGAGCCCGAGCCACCTTGGGCGAGAGCTGGAGGGACTGAGCTGGTTCCATAGATGTCAGGCCTGCAGCTGCCACGGTTTCTAGTCCTATCAGATCACACGCTTTAAAACTTTAAAGAAGCCAAACATGTCTCACTGATCTCCTGGTTCATGTACATAAATCTTTATCACATAAAATGATGTCCTCTACAGCGTGAATACAATTCACATTCCTGCCCCTTCCATACCCCTCCCCGTTTCCCAGAAACACCCATGGGATTTTGGCTCCGGACACTCATGCCCTCTCTGCTCAGCTGGGCACCTTCCCCTAAACCCAGAGTTGCCCATGCGGGCGATTCTGCTCCCCAAGGGTGTAGGAAAGATGAGCAGGCATTGTGGCTGCTAGGCCTTCGATGCTGCTGGCATCTAGTGGGTGCCAACCAGATGCCCAGCTGAGCCGCCACCACGGAACGAACGGTCCCCAATGTCAGTGGTGCTGCTGTTGAAAATCCTGCCCCCAGCTCCTTCCCCCGCCATTCTTCGTTGGCCTGTTTCATCTTCTTCAGGACACCTATCAGCATCTGAGATGACCTTGTTCAAGTGTTCGCGCCTCAGCCACCTGTCACTTCCCACACTAGCTGCCATGCCACCAAGCTACTGGTCCACAGGGAGGACATGCCAGCTCGCTCACTCGTCCTTTTGCAAGACAAGATGTATACATTCAGCCCTGGCGGGGCACAGAGGAGGGTGTCACCTGTTGACCAGCACAAAGTTGAAGGTCTGTCCTGTCACCAAGGAAACATGATTCCGGACACGCTCCAGAACTGGAATCCAGGGCTTTGGCGACACAGTCAGGCCCGAAAATGTGTAGGTCAGGCCAGCGTCGCCATATGCTGCCTGCTTCCGTGGTACACCGTGCCACTTCCCAAACACCTGGACGCTGGCCAGCGCACCTGTGCGGAGGAAATGAGGTGTTCAGAACACCAGGCGTGAATGTCCAACATACTTGCTCCTGAGCCTTCAGGGTCAAAAGGTAAGTCACCCCTGGTGGCCTAGGCCCAGGGAGGTCTAGTTCACCCTGGGAGCAGTCCCACGTCCATCCCAAGGTCCCAGGTCAAGACACGGGGCTGGGGAACAACCAATGTGAACATCTACATAAACAAAGTACTCTTCTCCTCTCTTCCTGCCTGCCTGCACCTTAAGGAAAGTCCTTTAAAAAACAAAAAAAGTTGGTAAACACGAGTGGCATTTACTGCCCTCATTAAAAATCCTTGTCACCCACCCCAAATTTCACATAACAACAGTGAATCTTGTCCTACACTTGGAGAACCAATCTTAGTCCAATTTTTGTTATGCACCATAACTTGGTTGCTTTAACTATAGCAGGAAAAAGTAGAAAAAAGGCTGAAATGAGAGAAAGGTCAAGGTAGGTTACACACTAGGATGATTTTGTCTACCGAGGGAGCAGAGCATGGGGATCCGTGAAAGAGCGCAGACTGGGGTCTTCCGGAACTTTCCTTTGCCTCCAGGCGCTCTGCCATCCCGGGACTGGACCTCAGCAGAATGGGCAGAATCAGCACCTGCCAGGAAGGCCTAGGACAGGAGACGAGGCGAGGCAAGAACCCGGGGAAGAGGAATTACTTGATTATTTGCCTCTCCTACTAGACAGTGGTTCTCAGCTCTGGCTGCACACTAGAATCATCTGGAAGCCTTCTAAAAACAGTGATGCCTAAGCCACACATCCCCAGCTACTCTGATTCAACAGGTCTTGGGTAAAACCCAGCATCTTTTTCTTTTTTTCAGCTTTCCCAGATGATTCTATTCAGTAGCCAGGCAGAGTTATCTGAGCTCCCTGTGCACAGGTAACCCGGGTTTTTCTTTTTCAAATTTATATCTCAAGCGCCAACAAGTGCTTGGCCCAGAGAATATTAACCAGCACAGCAATAGCCAGATTTCTCCAAATAGACCACTGGTTTAATCAACAGGCCTTTAAAACATACCCTGTAGTCTCCTGCTTACCTGTGAAATACTCCACTTCTTTCTCCAACTCTTGGAAAATCCCATCTGCTTCAGTTTTGCGGAACAGGATTGTGTAATCACAGTCCAGCCCCTCTGCCCGGATGTGCCGCCAGCTGAGGCCGGAGTCCACTGCCGTCTCAGGGGGTTCTCTCCTGGGTCTTTTCCGGCTGCGTCCCTCCTCTCCTCCCAAGTCTGTAGGACCTTCTGCCAACTGCTCTTTCTCCCTCTTTCCTGAAAGGCCCCCTGGAGTTCTCTTCACTAGGAATCTGTCCATCTCGTTTCCACAAAGACCTGAGAGCCAGCGACTCCCAGAGGGGTTGTCCAAATAGATGCAGAACTGTTAGCTGCAACACGGCTCAGCACTTCGGTCCCAGGGCAACTCCAGCTGTGCCTGTCAGCTGGCTAGCTTGCAAAAACCCTACAAGCCTGCCCTTCACCCCAGCACCTCAATGTTTAAAGAAATCTGGGAGTTCTCAAGCCACCCGCAAAATGAGAAACCGCTACCCAAACCCCTCACTTTACAGAGAGGGAAACTGACGTCCGAAGAGGGAAGACTTGTTAGCAAAGCCAGTCGGGAAAGGTAACTGAACGGCCGTCCCACCAGTATTAAAATAGTGACCCTCAAATGGACAAGACTCCGACCTAAACGCAACAGTCACACACACGCACGCCGAACTCTGAGAGAAAATAAGAACTGGAACATGTGCGTGGAGTGGAGATGGTCTCTAAGCTCCCAGCCAGCACCCAGGCGGCTCTGAATCCTGCAAACACCCTGGAGAGCGCTGCTGGGACCAGCAAACACCGCCCACACCAGTGCTTCCGGCAACGTCCGCGGCATGCCGGGAAATGCAGGCGTATTTGCATAACAAGGCGGCCAATGACCTCGGGCGTCACCTGCTGGCCATCTGAGTGTGGTGCAGCACGACGTCGTCCAGGTAACACTTCTTTGGCTTCCCTGCGCCTTGGGCGCTGTTGTTGTCACCTCTCCCTGTGAATTCACTTGGTGTCCTGACCGAGAGTTGGGCCACCCCAACGTTGTCAGCAGTTAGACTTGAGGCTTCCATTTGTCTCCTTTATTCTAGCTGTGTGACCCCTACAAGTTCCTTAACATCTCTGGGCTTGAATTGCCTTATCAGTAAAGGCTGATCTACAAAAGCCATGCCCAAGATGGAAGAGAAGTGCTTCTATGCTCCCAATCTACTCCATGTTGGGTTCTCTTATTGCATTTTTTAAACCGTTTCTTCCAACGAATGCTTTGAGGTTGGTGGCTTTGTTTTGAATGTTAGCGTACAGTGCTGCAGATTTGACAAGCATACGCAGCTGCAGGACCCCCACAACCATTCGGATTCAGAAGTCCTGCGACTCTGCACCAGTCTATAAGTCATCAACTCCTTCCTCCTCCCATCCAGCCCGACAATGGCTGATGTTTTCTTTCCCTATAGCTTTGCTTTTTCCAAAATGTCTTAAGAATTCATATAACATAGAACCTTTTCGCTTCTTTCACTTAGCGTAATATTTTTAAAGGCATCCATGTTGTTTGTTCCTCGTATTGCTGAGCAGCCTCCACCACAGTTTGATGCCCCAGTTTACCTACTGCCCTCTGAGGGGCACTAGCTCACATTGTGCATACTTTGTAAACACGAATAAAGCCACTACGTCCATCCATGTACGAGCTGTCGTTGGAACAGAGATTGTCATTTCTCTTGGTAATTAAATACCCAGGAGTGGGACTGTTGGGGACACATGGCACATGCATGTTTCACTTTACAAAAACTGGGAACTGTTTTCCAAAGTGGTTCTAAGGGCAAATGCTTTTACATCATGAGCTTACACACCAAATTCCTAGTCCCTCGCTATGGGACCTAACAGTAAGGATGCAGTCCCTGGTTACACACTGGAGAGGGAGACAGAAAGAAACAAGGAACACATAAACAACTTCTAGAGTCCAGAAGTTATAGCAGGGTGATGGGCCAGAAGACAGTCTTGCAGAGTAAAGCTTCCCGAGCCTGGACAACACGTTCCGGAATGGGAAGCCCACAGGAGGGACAAGATGGATACAGCAATGCTGGTGCCCAGAGCAGATTCAGTCCAGGCACAGTGCAGTGCAGGGAAGCAGCCTTGAGGGCTGGGTAAGAAGCTGGGGTTTTAGTCTAAGCATATTTGGCAACTCTAGGATGATTTTCACCTGGGAATTCTGACATAATTTACATTTCAAAAAGATCACTAGGAGGAAAAGAGGAGAGCAGCAGCGGGTAGTAGGCAGGAGATGGAGAGTAGTGGCTGCCTTATGGCTTTATTCAGGAGATGATGGTTCGGATGTGGGGAGAGAGGCAGAAGAGCCCCAGGTGTAGTGGGGTGCCATGGCGGCTTTGGGAGGATTAGCAGTTTTGGAGTTTAACCTTCATAACTTCCATGTAGGTCTCTCCCAGGCTAAATCTGGCTGCTCTTGGCCTTGTAAAACAGGTGGTGCAAATTGGAAGCGAGAATGTACCTAAAAGCTCAATAAATGCTCATTTCACTCACACAACAACCCTAAGAGGCTGGGACTTGTATCTTCCTTCTACAGCGGAAAGGTGGAGGGACTTGCTCCAAGGCAGAGGACGATCAATGAATGCAATGAACGACAGAAGAAACGACGGTACCCAGCAAGGTTGCAGACGCCCCCGGCGTCTCGCAGCAGCCCCTCCCGCACATGCGCACTAGGCGCCCCGCCGCCCCCTGCCCAGCCCCCCTGCTAGGAGCATGCGCGAACGGTTTGGCGCCAATTGCGGACCGCTGTAGCGGCTGCCAGTGTCGCGGGTTCCCAGGCGGCGCGTGTGGGCGCCCTCCTCGGCTCCGGGATGATTGGCCAGAAGACACTCTACAGCTTCTTCTCCCCGAGCCTCGCCAAGAAGCGGCGTGCCTGCAGCCCCGAGCCCGCCGACCCGGGGACCGGCGTGGCGGCCGTAGCTGAGGAGAGCGGGGATGCAGCGGTGAGGCACGGGAGGGAGTGCTGGCGGGCCCGGGGGTTTGGGAGTGAAGGAAGGCGGCGGGCCCTGCACGACCGAAAGCTTGTAGGAGCGCGCGCGGCCTTGGTGAAGGAAGGGGCCCGGCGCGCAAAAGTGCCTCCACGTGTTCAAAACAGCCGCCGCGGCGCTGCAGCGGCGGCCATGCTGAGAAGCCAGCCAATGGGGACGAGTCTCCGCGCCCGCGGGCCAATCAAAGGAGGCAGGGGGTGGGACCCGCGGGAGGGAGGGTTTTGCCGCGAAAAGGCCGCGTGGGGACGCGAGTGGCGGGTCCGCGGGGCGGAGCGTCTGGACCCCGGCGCCCCGGAAGCCTGGAGATTCCGCGGGCTTTCCTAGCAGGCTTGTCCCTGTCCCGCTTTAGTACCAAACTCGAAATTGGGGGCGGGAGCGGGCTTGTTAGGGCTTAGGCGCGGGCCTGGTGCCCCAGACTCCGGGGTAGCTCCGGTCGGGCCGGTGGGGCCGCAGCCCTGCAAATGGGCGTCTTCAGCCGCCCGCCGTGGGGCTGGAGCCGGGCGCCGTGGAGAGGCCCGCTGCAGCTCCTGACCCGCCTTTGCGGG
The DNA here is from genome assembly GCA_004363575.1 of Solenodon paradoxus. Lineage (NCBI taxonomy): Eukaryota > Metazoa > Chordata > Mammalia > Eulipotyphla > Solenodontidae > Solenodon > Solenodon paradoxus. The sequence continues at coordinate 31,402 of RJWH01008317.1, forward strand.
GACCACTTGCAGGCCAGCCCTGCCAAGAAGGCCCGGGCGGCGCGGGAGGACCCCGGCACGCCGCCGTCGTCGCCGCTGAGCCCCGAGCAGCTGGTCCGCATCCAGAGGAACAAGGCCGCCGCCCTGCTCAGACTCGCGGCGCGCAACGTGCCCGCCGGCCTGGGCGAGAGTTGGAAAAAGCACCTCAGCGGCGAGTTTGGGAAACCGTATTTTATCAAGGTAAGTCAGAGGATATATATCTTCGTTTACAGGCTATTAGTTTTCTTTTCTCCC
>RJWH01008318.1:0-31666 GCA_004363575.1 Solenodon paradoxus
CTCCCCATTCTCCTCCTCCTCTTCCTTCTTCCTCCTCCTCCCACCTACTCCTTCTCATCCCCTCCTCCTCCCCCACCCTCCTCCTCCCCCCTACTTCCTCCTCATCCAGGGCCTACTGAGGCCAGCTCTTCAGTATTCCTGTGTTGTTATTAGTGATTTTAACAAACACATTTTAGCTTCCTGGTGTTCAAGACGAGCGAGGGGTAGGGTTGTAACCTGTGACCACAAGGAAGGGGCCAAAAAACAAAACAGACGACATGGTCCCCAGACCCTGAGTCAAGTGCAGTGACAGCCTGAAGCACAGAATGGCCACTGTGAGCCACCCAGGAAAGGAAACCCACCCTGTTCAGGAGCCCCCTTCCAAGGACCATTCCCGAACTCAGGGAGGGATGCTCAGCGACTGGGGTCAACTCTGCAGCAGCCCTTGCAGCCCAGCTGGATCTGCAGAGAGAGCCCAAGTCAGCCCCGGGAGTTTCCAGCGGGGCCCCTGCTCCCCACCCCTCCAGCCACCAAGCCCTCATTTGTTCTGCTTCAACGACATAGAGCGCTCCTAAAGGAAGACATAATTCACGGACCACACAAGGCATCCGTCACAGCAGTGCTGGGCAGGCCGCCCCAGAGCCTGCCCTCTCCTGGAGGGCCATGCTCCCCTCGGACCTGGGACACCTGCAATCACGGCCCTGCCTTGGTTCTGCAGATAAACCTGAGCACAAGTCCCACACCTCGCTGGATGATGCGTTTTGCATCTGAGAAATGGTCTGCCACCCAGTGACTTGCCATAGCATCTGCAAAGGGCCCTATTGACATCAGGGACCAGATGGTCCCGTGCTGGCCTTTCAGGGGGGCTGTGGATGACAGCACTCAGGAGCACTCCTTGCGAATACTACCCAGAGTCCTCCCCAGGGTCAAAAGAGCAGTTTCGATTTCCGTGGGGACACACAGGCGACAAGTCCTCAGAGATGCCTCAGAACCAGTCAAATCCACAGTGGACCGAAAACCCATGTGAATGGAACAGAGCTGACTTGTTATCCGCCCTCATGTGAATTCCTGGGAGCACAGTGCGTGTCAATTTGCCAGGGTCTTGAGGGATTTCGTATCCACTGTGTCCCCAGCCTGTGGCTTTCTCAGGCATGTGAACTACACACACCCAGGATCAAGCATCCAGTGGCCCTTGCATACACCTGCTTCTCCAGCACTCCTTGCTCCAGGAGAGTTGGCAGGTGCCTGGGACACTTGCTTTGGATCCATTTGATGCCGCAGCTGTGAAGCTGTCCCAGTCCCTGGGGGCAACCGCCAAGGCAAAGGCGTATTTGTCATCTGATTCTGCAAATGGAGCCAGAGAATTGTCCCTGGCTTGAAGCAAAAGCCCCCTCCCATTTCGGCTGTCTTGATTAAAAATAAAAATCACTGGGTAGCAGTCTTATCTGGTTGCGTCCTCTCTTCCTAATGATGTGGCCTCCTCTAGAAGGCAGGGATAATCACTAGCCAACAAGGGGTTGGACAATCAACAATTACGTGAAGTGCCCGGCATGCAGTAAATTGTCAGAAGTCCTGCATGTGGCAGGAATGCCACCGTGAGGGTGACACACGCCTGATCCCCTCTACGCACCTTTGTGAGTCGTTAGGCATCACACAGATAAGCAAACCCAGCGTGGTTCAGAGAGCTTTCGGAAGGCCACCTGGCCAGGAAGCAGCAGCAACAGGAGGGCAGCTTCCAGGGACAAAGGCACCTTGCAAGGGCTGTGGAGGCAGATCCTCGCTCTGCCACCCGAGGCACGCATCTTCCGATCTGAGCACCTGATGCCACGTGGAGCATGACGGTCCTCAGTTTCTCCAGGTGCTCACCATGCTGGAGACGTTCAGAGGACGCCCAGCAGGAAGCAGCCTCTTACTAACTTTCGTGTGCTTCAACTTTCAAATTTTTCATATCCTTAGATGCAAGTCAATTCAACGATTACACATTCTCCCACGAATGCCACAGAGACAAAATAGAAGGCTTAACCCCAAAGGGCACAATGGAAGAAAATTCCAGAACCCTGTAACTGGCTTTCTTTTTCTTCACAGGACAAATAATAAAGATTGCAGCATGTGGGCAGCTCCGAGAAGCCAGTCAGACTGGGGTCTCGACTGACAGAGGCTGTGTTCTGGTCCTGAACAGAGTGGGACCCTCTGGAAAGGGGAGTGGCACTTCTCTGTAGCAATGGTGCCCACATGAGAAACATGTCTGCATCTCCGACCCAACAGTCTTAGCTAGAGAGCACTGTCTACAGTGTGCCAGCGTTCCCTACACGCAGCACATCTCAGTGGAAGCAGCGCTCAGACCAAGTTTGGCTTCTGGTGAAGTCAGCTGTTTTTCACCAGCTGAATTTGCCTTCGTTGTCAGAAAGCACAGAGCACAATTCTGCGCTCAGTGGCAGTGTTTTCCTCAAAGCCTTTTTCTGACATGGAGATGGGATATAAATAAGTGTAAGAAGATTCTCTTGGCACACTTTGGAGACCCTATTTTTAACCGTGGGCTGCATTTATTCTAAGAAGCAGCTTCTCAAAGATGAACGCGCTAGCAAATCACCTGGGATCCAATTGGATGTAGCCTCTGACTCAGTAGGTCAGGGGCGCGGCTTGAGATGCTGCATTCCCAACAAGTCCCAGGTGATGCTGACAGACTGGGCCCTGGACCACACTTCGAGTAGCAGGATCTAAGAAAGTTGCTCCTTCGATTCTGCAGAATTTCTCCTCCTTCTTGGGAAAATATTACCAATGGCTCAAAAATTGGGGCAAGCCCCAGAAGCACCTGGGAGCTGGTGAGACCTATGAGCATTGTCCTCCCAGGTCCACTCCACCCCCACCCTCCACCTACCGCATCCCAGTTCCCTGGTGATCCTGACAAAAAGGGGTGTAAATCTGCCCAGGAAACTTCCCAGGTTCCTGATGTGCAAGCCTCCACACTTTGAGCAGCCCACTAAAAGAAAAGTGTGCGCTTTTCAAGGTGTTACCAAAGGCAATGTCCTGAGATCAGCTGCTGTCACTGGTGGTGACACCTGCTTGTTTAGCATTTTCAAGGGAGCCTATCCCGCTGTTTCGCTGTTTCGAGCCCAGTACCAAAGGGGGCCCCAGTCCCTCCTCTCTGGCCACCCCAATCGCTGCAGGGCCAGCGCCCACAGGCTCGGATCTCTCACCCCTGGCCCTGCGCCAGGCACAGCCCGGTCGGCCCGTGGTTTCCACCGCAGGCCCGCGGGGTAGGGGCTGGGCCGCTCGCTGGCTTGCACCGAGGAGGCCACCAGGGCACCGAGGCCACCAGGGCACAGAGCCCCCGCCTTGCAGTCCCAGAGGGCGAGGGCGGAGATCCCCAAGTGCTCTGCGCCCCGCGTCCGCCTTACCTCTCTGGACCTGAGTGGTCAAGGAGAAAGCGAGGCAGATGAGGAATGCCGAGCGCCAGGCCAGCATGGTTGGGAGCAGGTGGAGGGGCCGAGGAGCGCCGTCCGCTCGAGAGCGCCAGAGGAGGAGCTCCGGGAGGAGCGGGAGGGAGGGGGCGGAGCAGAGGCGGAGCCCCGCCGCCACCGGAAGGCCCCGCCCAGAGCCAGCGCGCGCGCGGCCTCGGGAAGGCGGGGGAGGGGCGCGCATGAGCGTTGGCGCCGCGGGCGCGCGCGCTGGGACTGGCTGAGAAGGGACCAAGCCGCGAAGGCCCGCGAGGGGCGAGAAGAGCCCGCAGTCTAGGGGGCGGGGCCGCGGCGCGAGAGGCGGTGCGAGGCCGCAGTGTCGGAGGCGGGGCCGCTGCGGTGAGGGGAGGGGCCTCCGCCTGGGGGCGGGGCCCGCGGGCACGGGAAGGGCGGGGCGGCCTGGCTCGGGGGCGCGCCCGCGCATCCTCCCCAGCGGCATTCCGCAGACCCAGCCTGAGGGGTGGGCGCCGCAGGCCTGGAGCGTGAGGACCCCGCGGCTGCGCGCCTGTGGGGCGATTTCCACCCGCTGTGCCAGACTCCCAGACTCCTCCGGGCCCGGAGCTGCGCTGGAGGCGGCACCCACGCCAGGTGCTCTCTGCCAGCTCGATGACCTTGCCAGGCCGGCTCTGCCCCTCTGGCTTGGGTGTCCTTCCGGTCACACGCTCTTCCCTAGGGAGGCTCCTCCGGCCGCGGCTGCGGAACGGAGCACCAGCTCCTGCCCCAGCCGCCCCGGACGGAGCCGACTTTGCCGCCTGCCCTCCTCCTCGCGGATCCCGGCCGGAAGCCGTGGTGGCCCCCTGTGCAGAGATGATGGACAGGGCCGGTGGTCACGGCTGACCGCGGCAGCGCCCGCCGGGGCCGGCGACCGGGAGGGCGGGGGCGACCCGGAGCCCGCCCGAGAGCCTGAGCCTGGAGGTGGGGGGGAACCGCTGCGGCTCCTAAGAGGCTTTGATGAATGCGCTGAAAGCGCAAGTTCACGTCTGCAGAGCTGATGTGTGAACGTGCCCAGTGAACGTGCCCAGCGATCGGCGAAAGCGCCGCAGTCCTTCCCATGAGCCCCCGCCAAGCGAGTCCATCTGTGTGGCCGGGGAAATCAGAAGCCCCGACACTGCCCTGAACTGCAAAATGCCTGCTGCAGCCCTTGACATGAACGCCCAGAGAAGGCTCTGGCTGCAGCTGGCTTTTGAGACAAAGAATGTGCCACTGCCCTCCGGAGTGACAGAGTGGCTTTGTGGAGCCTGTCTCTGCCATTACTAGGCTTCGGCTGTCCTGGGCTATAGCCTTCTTAGACTGCGGCTATTACCCTCCCCACACTGTCCCTTCGGCATCCATCCTGTGCCGCCCCCCATACACCGGGCTACATCTCCAGAGATGCCGCCAGTGACTCCAGCCACCCCCAGAGCGGGAGCCGGAGTCTTTCCAAGGGTGATTGCCATGCGTGGCCCCAAACCTGCAACTGGAAAAACCACATCTTTAAGGAGTCATTGGACCTTGCTGTTTTGAGGGCAGTGCTGAATCTCTTAACACTAACTCGCTGGAGCAGTCACAAACAGCTAGGAGTCACTGAACACGGCACACATGGCCCATTGCAGGCGCTGTATCCTTATTTGTATTCCTCCCAACAACCTCATGCTCACTCAATAATTAATAAGGGCGAAGGAGCAAAAGACGTTCCTTGAGGTTGGGGAGTTCACTAGCTCCAGTCTGATCGTGTCAAGGGGGCATTACTAAGAACACCATCAGGTGGCTGGCTAAGAACCTGGGTTTTCTTTAGAGCCAGGCAGGCTTGACAACCACCTGGACCCAATGAGAGTGTGTTACGTTGGCGGGTGTCCTTAGACACAGTGAGTACAGAGACCTGACTTGTTAGTCTGGCTACTGTGTATTCCAGGCTGTGGATGTGCCCCAACTCTCCCAGTCTCTTCGGCCATCCCCTTCCTTGTCCAGTGTTCAGGACCAGGAGGGCACTAGACACCATGGTCCTTAGGAGGTCTGATGGGTGACGCCAGCACCAACACACTTGTCTATACTGGAGAGACACAAGGGAGAGAGGAAAACGCAGCCTGTAAGCTGAGGCCATCTGAGTCAACGGGTGGCCACAGTCATAGTCAAGGGCATCACTAACTGGTGATCATGCAGTGGAGAAATGTAAGTCCCTGGTGTCATGGGCACCACATGACAGTGTTCTAGCTTCGGTGTTGGCACTATATAAAATGTATGAAAACCTCTGCTCTGCCACGGGCTCACAAACACCTGCTCAGCCTTAGGTACCATTTTAGGTGGGTCTGTAATTTGAGATTCCTTTGGTCTCATTGCCATGACTCCAGTTAGTAATGAGTTCGGGCATCTTTCTGTATGTTTGCTGTCCCATTTGAGTTATTTTATGAGTTGCCTGGTCAAGTCTTGACTCATTTTTCTACTGATTCTTTTTCAATGGTTCCCACTGAATGCTGCTTTATCCCCCTTCCACCCACCCTCACCCCTGTGCTGGCTCAGATCCTGCCCACCTCCCTGGTGATATAGGCTACAAGCTAAGATTAGTCTTTACCTTTTTAAAGAGACGAACAAATCAAAAGAAGACTATTTTGTGATGTTGGAAAGTTACATGAAATTCTAATATCCATTTCTCCAGAACAGACATATAGATGGCCAACAGGCACACGAAAAGATCTCCACCCTCATTTGTTATTAGAAAAATGCAAATCAGAACAACAATGAGATATCACCTTAAACCTGAGGGATTGTCTATTACCCCCCAAAAAACGTTGGAAACAATAAATATTGGTAGGATGTGGAGAAAAGGGAGGCCTTTTATATTGTTGGTGAGAGTGCAAATTTGTACAAACCTATTGAAACCAGTATGGAGATTCCTCAAAATGCAAATTGAAATCTCATAGGATCCCATCATCCCACTTCTGGGTATTTACCCAAAAAACACAAAAACACTAATTCGCAGAAACATATACAACACCCCCCCATGTTTATTGCAGCATTATTTATAGTTTTGTAGAAAAGAACTGGAAATGACCTAAATGCCCAGCGTCAGTAGAATGTATAAAGAAGAAGTGGTACATATATATAAGGGAATACTACACAGCCCTTACAAGATGAAATCCTGACATTTAAATCAACATGGAGGGATCTAGAGGGGATGATGGAAGTGAAATAATACTGGATGATCTCACTCATGGGTGGAACATGAAGAGACAAAGCAAAGGAACAGACGAAGCAAAATCAAGCCTTGGACATTGGCAATCAAACTGAGGTGACCAGTAGGGAACGGGGTGTGAGGGGGTAGCAAGGGAGGGCGGGGCCCACTGGATAATGGTGGTGAAGATCTCTTGGTGATGCTGTAGAGGGCAGGGTGTGTGAACATCTACACACTACAAATGGAGACACTACAAATATGGGTTTCTATTATATATGGTCTTGTAAAGCAAAGTCATCTCAATAAATGCTGCATTAAAAAAGACTGTCATGCCCATTCGTTTCCGTTTTGTCTGTGGCTCTTTTGTGCTAACACAGTGGAGTCGGGTACTTGCCACAGAGACCAGAGACTCCACAGAGCCTAAAGTAAGTATGAGCTAGCCCTTTACACAAAACATGTGCTGGCCTCCATTCTAGCAGATTGAATGAGGGCAAAGATGAATATTGATCAGTGACCAGATGACACAGGAATAAGAACCAACAGAAAAGGAAAATATTCTCTATGTGCCAAAAGATACAAACTCAAAAAAACTTTTTTTAAAGATTATTAAACAAAAGAATGCAAATGTCTGAGGTCAGTTATCCTATCCCACCACCAACTTGCCCCAGGGAAAATGATTTATGCGAGAATTGTTTTTGTTTCAGTCTCTTATAGGTCAGGCTAGTGTGAGTCTGAGAGGCTGATTATATTGAAGCCTTAGACCTTGTTGAGCCTTTCAGTTGGGTACCTGTCCCCCTGCTGGATCACAGTTGAACCTGGAGACAATTTGCATAGAGGAGAGCCTACATTTAGAAGACATGATTCTGTCTACCCTTCACACAAAAGCATATATTCCCCATTACCTCTGTGACCGACTCCTGACTAAGCCTGCCTGGTCTACACACCACCCCTTGTCCCCACCCTCTCCTCACCCTTTCCTGAATGTCTTACACCCTGAAAATTTGCCACAAATTGGAAAAACATCCATCCCAAGGAACTGTTCTCCTTCAAATGCTCATGGGTCCAAGCACAGAAGTGTGTCGTGGACAACTGGCCCCCAGGCTGGCTGCGAGTACAGAAGAGGTGCACACAGAACCGGGAGGTCTTGCAGTAATCTATTCCACCACCCCATCCTCTTCACACACCCACTCAGGAGCTGTGTGTGCGAAACGCCAAGATAGCTGCCCTCTCGCTATCACTAGTACAGACTTTCTGCTCTTGCTCCCAAGTGCCACATCACCCCTTCTTGAAAGTCCCCCAAGGGGGCCTCCCTCACCCATGGCCCAAATCAGCCCCACTCGGTGGCATCTGGCCACTGAAGCCCTGGAATGGCTTTGCCACCACCGCTGAACATTCTCATCTCCAGAGCACCTCTGTTCATGTCAAGAATGTCATTTCCTGGAACCCTCTATGAATCTTGGGGTGTCAGAGTGGAGAAGAGTCCATGTGAAGTCAAGGGCAGGAACTAAGGCCTTGTCCCAACACAGGTCACCCTTTGTACCCTGGGATCCAAGGTAGCTCAGCTCAAGCTCACGGCAGTAGCAGCTCTCCTGTAGCCTCAGGCCCAAACCCTTCCACCACACCCAGATGAGGGCCCCGGCGGGCTCAGGGGTGAGAGGGGAATGATAGTGTCTCCTTACTGCCGCCTAACAAGAGACTAGGACTCCCTGTTATGGCTGGCTGTGCAAACAACTATGCAGGAGGAACACGTCAGCTACATTTGCCCCAAATGCCTGACTTCAGAAGCAAGTCTTTACCAGTCCCAGGCGAAGGGAGAAAAATGAGGTGGTTGTGGCAAGTTTTCCCCTTTGTTCTGAAATCCTGGACTTTTTTGGTATACAAAAGTCCTTTATTTCATGAAAAGCTGGTAGTGTTTTGTTTAATGTGCTTACTTTACAAAATACAAAGTTGGCAATCCTACCAGTCCCCAAATTAAAAGAGAAAGAAAGAAAAAGAAATCTGCTTGCCAGTGAAACTCACAATTCTGAGAAGCACTTTGCACCACTTCAGGGGCCCAGGGTCCGGGTGCGCAGCGGGGCGGTGGGGGGCACACCCAGACCGAAGCCGAAACCCAAAGGTGGATTCCGAAACAATATGCCCTCTCATCATTTTTGAATTGTAAGCAGATTGTCCCTCCATCACCTCCCACTCTCCCGTCTTGCATTTCATAGGCAGAGCCTTGAATGCCAAGCTACTGAGCAAAGATTTGATCCTGAGAACAGGGGAAAGCCCTGGAAGGGTTTTAAGCATTGAGCAGCAGAGCGAAAGGGAAAGTGAGAGGCAGGGAAAGGGGCCCCCGGGCTGGCTGTGGGCACCAACCATGGGGACAGGCTGGGAGACACGGGGCTGGAGAGAAGATTCCGGATACGGGTGTGCTGGGGAGTGACCGTGGAAAGGAGAGGAGGCTGGCCTGGGTCTGTTCTCAGGGCAGGGGAGAAAAGGAAGTCCCAGGCGCCCCTTGGGAAGGAGGCACAGTGGGGCAGTTGTAACTGCACATGACACAGACCTTAGAGGAGGAGTGCTGCGGGATGGCGGCAGCACCTCCCGGCACACCAGCCTGGATGGACAGGACCCAGCTGAGCTAAAGGAAAACAATAGCTGGCCGTGCAGATGGGGGCACAGAGAGCTCACATCAGCCCGGAGCCAGAGGCCCAGAACTGAGTGCGCCAGGTAGGACTTGAGCTGGACCCCATCCAGAGGCACCTGGGAGCCCTGAGGCCTGTTGAGCAGAGAAGCTATGGGGGCGGGGTGTGGAAGCAGTGGGTCGCAGGCTGGAGGGGGCTTGTTTCCAGCTCAGCCTGGTGATGGGACAAGCCAGGGTGGTCAGGAGCTGCAGTTGCCCGGAGGGCACGGCCCACTCCTGTCCCTGGTCTCTGGGTTTCTGCAGAGCCCCAACCACCACTCCTAAGGTAGCTCTGCACCAGGGCAGCTCACTGCTTTGACCAGAACATTCTGTAATCAAATGCAGCGCGTTCCCGTGAGCTAGGCGTCATCACGTCGTTTTGACTCCCCCGAAGGTTCCCATTCAGGGATGAAGGCGTTTTCTTAACACACCAAGACCAGACCAAGGTGAAGATAAATTCAATGACGACCATGGCGACAAGGCAGATGGAAAAGAAGATGGTGCAGAATGAGGCAGGTCCCCAAGTAGGTTCAGGCTCATTATCATGACGTGGCCTCGCTCTGCAAATCTAAATGCAGAGCACCCAGTCGTCTTCTGGAAGCCTGCGTGCCAAGTCAGGCAGGGCGAAACTGTCTCGCTGCCTGTTTTCCTAATGCGAGATTGCTGGTGCATTCTTCCCACTGCTCACTGCTAGTATCTCCCAGGCAGCCGTTCCACGCTGAGTCCCAACTTCAGCAGGATTAGGGCTCCACGTTGGTCTCCCCACGCTGAGAAGTGGGGCTGCACTGAATGTACCCAGCGAGGAGGTGTCCCTGACACTCCGGGGACACTCACACCACAGAGGTAGCATGTGGCCTGGTTATGTCCTGTCATGTCAGCAAAGCGGTGATCTCCCAGGAGAAGTCACAGAAGGCGACTATAAGCCACAGCCTCCTAGCAATGGTAGCGACAACTGTTCTCAGAAATACCTCTGGCGGGTGCGCCCTTGTAGCTCAGGAAGCTGCTGCTGGTGCAGATCCTGTAAAGACCAGGGAGCCGAGTTCAAGACCCGGGGCCAGGAAGAATCAAACCACCATAGAAAGGCCTCTTGTTGGCTTTCCACAGACATTGCCGCTCTTCTGGGCTACTAGTGTGCTTAACAGCCTCCTGCAGACACACACATGCATGCACACACGCGTGCACGCACACGGTGCCAGAGCACATGAACTTAAAGGTCGCAGCAGCCCCAGCCCGGCCCACTCCACCAGACCTATTGGCGTCCATTCCCTGGTGTGCAAACCAAGAACCTCTGCTGGCTGGACCTTCCTCACCTGGCCTGAGAAAATGATGAACTTTGAGCAGCATGGATCCACCTCTCACTGCTCATGCGAATTTGAACATTTGATTAACACACCTCATTTGAGTACCTGGCAGTTCTGCCTCATGAAGACACCTCCAAGCCCCTGCCTCTCCCCATCCCCACTAAGAACAGCCAGAATGCGGAGAGCAGACTGCACTCTAACCAGGCTCCTTCCTTCCCCGTCTCTGCTCGGGACCACCTTCAGACCACAGTGCAGGGATCTTCTGAAATGCTAAGTTGTCTCCCAGCCCTCCCTTGCTCTGGTTTCTCCCCTTTGTCCCTGGGATCCAGTCTGAGCTCCTGAACTTGGCATTCAAGGCCCCGCAGTCTCTGGCCCCAGACCGGCTCTCCAGATGTCCCCCTCCCACCAGTTCTGGCCTCAAGTGCCCGCCTCACCAGCTCCCTAGCTGCTCCCATACTTCAGTGCTCCTTCCTGCCTCTGCTGTCCCTTCTGTCGCTCTATCCCCAGGCCCGCTCCTCCTCTCTCACCTCTGTCCCGGGCCATCACATCCTTGGCCACCTTCCCCTCTAGGCCTGCTTCTCTTCAGAACCCAGATTGCCTAATGGCTCTTCGAGGAGCATTGCACTGTCCCAATCACAACTCTTCATCCCTGGCCCCCACATCACCCTGCCATGCCGCCAAGTGTTCCCCAGCAGAGAAAATGTCACCATCCAGCTCTCAGTTGCTGGGGTCCCCAACCTAGGAGGCAGCCTTGACCCTCTCTTGGTCTCCCTGACTCCACTGCCACGTCCTGCCAATGCTGCCCTTGGGATCATCGTTGATGTGGGCCTGTCTCCACTGCAGCCTCTAAAAATGTGAAGTTGGAGGGCCCTGGTGGAGTAACAGTTAAGCCTGCCACCTCTGAAGAAGCGCCATCCACGTACATGCCAAGGACCCATATTCACACCCTGTCCCTGGACTGGGGAAAACAACCAATGTGAACAACTAAATAAAAATAAAAATGCTTCTTCTTCCTCTCCCTGCCTGCTTCTGTTCTCCTTCATTCCTACCTGTACTTTTCTTAAAAAAAAATGATGTAGCTCCATCCATCTCAGGTTCAAGGCCCCATTTCTCTCATAGTACATCCCGGTCCGTGACCTACTCAACCCTACTGGACCTGGCCTGACTCAGTGTCCTCCTCGGGGGGGCCTCACATGCACACTCTCCGGAGTGTCCTCCCTTCCCCGCTCCCCCTGGTCAGCCAGGTCTCCCTCGGCTCTTCTGCAAACATGCTAAGGCCAGCCCAGGTGGGCTCTGCTTAGCCCTGGACCGACTGCTGCGACAGTGACTGTCTCCTCCCAGGGGTCCCCTGGTTTTCAACCCCAGCACTGTCATGTTGCAGTCAGTGGGGAAGCTCTTTGGTAATTGAGGGAAATTCCCACAGCATACAGGTCACCCTTTAACGCGAACACTTGAGTGGTGTTCTGTACAATCGTACTCTTGCATAACCATCACCTCCACTGACCTCCAGAATGCTTCCATCACCCCGAAAGGCAGCCACGCCCCATTGGCAGGCACTCGCCATTTCCCCTCCTCCAGCCCTTAGCAGTCACTGCATGTTCTGTCGTGGTAGATCGCCCAAGTCTGGACACGTCGTACAAATAAATCCTACACCACGTGGCCTGCGCCTTCTTCCACATGGTGCCACGTTCTCAGGCCTCGTGCAGGCAGGAGCAGGCGTCAGATCATGTGCTTGAGCGGCAGCCCACTGCTGGCTAGACCCCATTTTGCCTGTCGCGCATTAGCAGGTGGGCATTGGGGTTTGCCACTTGGGGGCCTGTGGTAATTAGTGCTGCTGGAAACATGCAGGTAAATTCTTTCTCTTGAGCCGGCCCTGAAGTGCTGGCTATGGGGTAAGTTTGGTCAGTGACTGTGCCGGAGACTTTGATGTGTGTGGCCTGGGGTGTGTGAAGGCCCTGCGTTTTGAAGAAGAATCTGGTGACTCCAATGAACAACTGCCGCTGAGAACCAGTGACCGAGACCACAGCTGTGCCAGCCATGCCAGGGTCCAGAATCCACTAGCACCCTGCGGCCTGCAAGCTCAGAGAGCTTGAGAAAAAGTTTCGGAAGACTTGGTAACACGCGAACTGATGTGACATTCAGGTCCCAATGCCCAGACAGCAAGTTTCACGTATGGCCAGTTACAAAGTGTTAGCCACATCCCTTCTTCTGTCTACCACTGCCTTTGTGAGAGTGGACAGAGACTCTGTGGGCCCCCAAGCTGAAAATATTGCTTTTGCCTTTAAATCAGAGAAGATATTTTTAGATCCTTATTGAGCTGATTGCAAAATGATCTATTATTCATATGTAAATGACTGGCCTTTTTAATTCTCTTTCTCAAAGAAGCTCTTCAGTGCTGGAGGACTCTGGTAATTGGGTGGTGGGTGTGGAGTGCCACCACACTCTGCTGAAGACTGAATCTATTCATCTAAATAGATCATTTCGTAAATCAAAGTTCTCTTGGCGGGTGGCGGTGGGGGTGCCCTGCGACTGGGCAGCTAAGTCTCTGGTGTGTGGACCACCTAAAACCCGAGGACCCGGGGTTTAAGAACTGAGGCCAGGGGAAAACCCCAAATAGATAAACAAGCAAATAAATAAAGATGCTTCTTCCTTATCTCGTTTCCTTCCTTTAAATGCTTCTTCTGGGCATGCCCTGGTGGCCTAGTTGTCTAGCACACCCTGAGAGCAGTCCTACATCCACCCCAACGTCCTGGGTTCAAGACCCGGGGCCGGGGGTGAGGTCCAACCAAGGTGAACAAGTAAATACATAAATACTTTCTTCCTCCTCTCTCTGCCTCCCTGCCTGTTTGCCTTCATTCCTGCCTGCACCTTTCCTTAAAAAAAAAATGCTTCTTCTGCCTCTCCCTTACTTTCTCTCTAAAAAAACCCCAGTTGCTTCAGTAAAACAACAAAACAAAACAAAAAATCCAACAGATTCTTCTTGGGTAGTGTTGGCTGGAATGTTATATAGACTTCTGTCCCATGCTATGACCTGACATCGTGCTCTCTCCATCGCCAGCACTCACCACACCAGTGACTGTTGTCGCCGGTTTGTCTGCCCATAGCCCTCTTCCCCTCAGGCAAGCACCCATCTGATATCTAAGTATTTGTTTTTGTTTTGCTTTGTGGTTTGAAGCTGAAAACAGGTACTCTCCCGTCCTTTACAGAAGGCCTGCTGGCCCTGCGGCAACCAGCCCTCAGCCCTCAGAGACTCCATCCAATAGCTGCAGTTCCAGTGGGTCCCTCCACTGCCTCCTGTCCTCACAGGCCTGTCAGCCACTGTGTCCTGGAGCTCTGTCCTGGAATGCGGGGAGGCCCTGCTGAGCCCTCACATCCCGGGGATGGCATGGTGGTGAGGCAGGCGTGCAGACAGCCTATAGGTTTTGGGCCGGTTGGCCTGCTTCTCTGGGCCTGGTTCTTTCTCTTCTGCCACTTGAATGGGTTTGGCAAGGCCATCTCACGCCCCTTGCTGTTCTCTCGGGGCCAGCCACTGGAAACAGCAGTGCCTACCGAGGAGGGCTCTTTGTCTGGGTCACATTTTACCAACACACAGCACATCTTCAGAGAGGAAAAGTGACTTTAGCCAGGCTGCCCAGCAAACCAGGGACTTACCCGCTTCACATCCAGCCAACCCCACTCCTAGTAAGAAGAGGCCTGTGTTTAAGCGGATGAGGACTTTGAGGACATGGGGGGCCCCGGGAGGACACCGTGACAGTGGCTGGGCCTGGTGTGTGTCTGGCTGTGGGCAGCTGTGAGCGGAAACTGCACTGAGAACGAGCATTTCGCCGAGGCCTTAGCAATGTGGCAGCACGGTGGTATGCTCTTGACTCGATCTTATTGAATCATGTCAGTACTCTAGAAGGGACAGAGTGGCTGGCTGTGACTGCAGAACAAATCAGCACAATCATCAGCGACTGAGAAACTACAAGTTTGCTCTCTCATAGCTCTGGAGGCAAGAAGTTCAAAACCAGCAGGAGTACCTGCGCTCTGAAGGCACAGGGGAGAACTGCCCCGTCCTCTTCCAATGATGGTGGCTCTCGGCGACCCTGTTGTGACTTCGCTTGTAGGCACATCGCTCCAATCTCTGCCTCTGTCTGCGCACTTACAAGGACACCAGTCAACCATTCAGGGCTAAGTCCAGTATGATGTCATCTCAAGATCCTTAACTTACTTGCATTTACAAGACCATATTCTCAAATTAGATCACATCACATTCCAAGGTTCCTGGTGGCCATGACGGGAGGCAACAGCATTCTCAATCTACAGATGAGAAAACTGAAAGCCATGTCAGGCCAGGGGACCAGTTAGCTCCTTGGCTAGCTCCTTAGTGACTTTGGAACCAATGCCTCAAGCAGGACCCTTTCAACTCCTCACTTCTCACAGACAGCATCAGGGGGAAGGACACATAAAAAACTCACTTGACCTTTGTCTTACAGAATATGCAAATATGATGTCAAGGGAGCAAAAGACGTAAGAGTTAAACTATAAAGCTCTTAGAAGAAAACATGGGGGAAGATCTTCACACGTTGGCTTTAACAGTGACTTTTGGGATCTGACACCTAAATCACAGGCAACAAAAGAGAAATTAGATCAATTGCACTTCATCAAACTTGACAACTTTTGCGCATGAATGGATCTTCTCCACAGAGTGAAAGAGTGACAATCTGCAGAACTGATGAAAATATTTTCAGTGAATCATATATTTAACAAAGAATTATATATTATAAATAACTTTATTATACTTTATAAATCATATTGGATTATAAATAACTCATGACTCAACAACAGAAAATGCAAAAAAAAAATCAATTAAAAATGGATGAAGAACTTTAAGGGATATTTCTCCAAAGAAAATAAGCAAAGTCAATAAACATATTTTTAAAATGCTCAGCACCACTAGTCATTAGGAAATTGCGAGTGAGACCACACTGAGATACCACTTCACACTTAGTAGGGTAGCTGTAAGTACAAGAATAAATAATACACTGTTGGTGGGAGTGTAGATTGGCACAACCGTATGGAAAGCAGTATGGAGACCCCTCAAAAAATTGCAAATGAGAATGCCATGTGACCCCATTGACCCACTTCTGGATATTTACTCAACGAACACAACAACACTAATGGAAAGGGATATCTGCGCCCCATGTTCTCTGCAACATTATCTGCAATGACCAAGAAATGAAAACAATGTCAGTGCCCATCGACAGAGAAATGGATAAAGGAATCAAAGTCTATATACATGACGGAGTAGTACACAGTCCTAAAAATGAGGGGATGCTGTCATCCGTGACCACGCGGATGGAACTAGCGGGGATGATGCTCAGTGAGATAAGTCAGAAGGAGAAAGACAAATATTGGATGCTCTCACTCCTATGTGGAAGATAAATAAGCAAAACAAAGGAACAGACAAAACAAAAACCAACCCTTGGACATCGACAACAGAAATGAGGTCATCAGCAGGGAAGGGGGTGGAGGATGGGAGCAAAAGGTAATGGGGACCAATGGGCAATGGGGGAGGACTGTGGGTCATGTGCGGGTGGGCAGGGTGTGTTGTCATATATTTGATGAATGCTGGACCTGCACATATGGGCTTATATCATTATGTAAATCAAAGTTTCCTCAATAAATATTAAAGGAAAAAATATATATATATATACACATATACACACACATAATGGAATACCATTCAGTCATAAAAATAATGAAATCATGCCATTTGCAACAACTGGAGGGAATTATGCTTCATGAGATAAGCCAAAAGGAGAAAGACAAATGGTATGCTTTTACACATATATGATATGTAAGAAACCCACAAATAAACCCAAACCAAACAAAATTTTAGTCTAATAGAAGGGCAGTGCCACCTCTGCGGAACACAGTCTGGTAATCAAATTAGTGATTACCAGAAAGGAAGGGGCTGAAAGGGTGGACAAATCAAGTACAAGGGGTCAATTACGTGGTAAAAGATAGAGTTTGCTTGTTGGTGGCAAATTGAATGCATTATGCACATCTTCAGAATTGCAATGACGCACATCTTAAACTCATAAATATTATGATGCATTGCTCGTTCAAGAAAGTGTAAATAATAAAAATGGTAAAGTGAAAATCACAAGTGTTGTCAAGGAGGCGGAGAAGTTGGGAAATACAAGCATTGCTGACGGGAGAGTAAAAGGGCGCCAGCACTATGGAAAATGGCGTGGTCCAGCAGCTCAAGCTCTGTGTCTATACCCCAAAGACTTGAGAGCAAAGACTTTAGCTGTGGGTACACCCATGTCCATAGCAGCGTTGTTCACAATAACCGAAAGAAGGCAATAACCCAAGTGTTCACGGATGCTTGAATGGAGAAACAAAATGTGAGGTAGACACACCAGGGGAGATTATTCAGGTCTAAAATGGAATACAGTTATCGTATATGCTGCAGCAGAATGGACCCTAGAAACTTTATGCTGAGTGAAATAAGTCAGACACAGAAGGACAAATCGTACAGAATTCCACTTATTGGATGTATCACACTAGGATGGGCAAACGCATAGAGACAGAAGGTAGAATAGAGGTTACCATGAGTTGGAGGTTGGGAGAGAAGGAAATTATTATTTAATAGGCAGAATTTATGTTGTGGATGATGAAAAAGTTTTGGGTGTAGATAGTGGGGATGTTTACACAAATTCCGAATGTACTTAATGGCACTGAACTGTGTACTTACGGACGGTCACAATGAAAAATATCTTTTATCCCCCCCCCACACACAACTGTATCTAGGATATCTATCAAAACCTCAGGGAGATGTCATCTCTCACATGCAAGAACAGTCTATATGGAAAACACCGGAAGCGTCGGGGAAGGTGCAGGAAAAGGCTTTCTGACGCTGCTGGTGGAAATGCACATTTGTGCCACCTCTAAGGAACACAGTATGGAGCATCTCAGAGAATGAAAAATGGACCTACCATTTGATCCAGCAATACTGCCGCTGAGTGTGCATTCAGAGAATACAGGACTAGTCCAAAAAGACACGGGTGCCACAGGGTCCGCAGTGGCACCATTCACAACAGTCAAGACTGGGAAACAAGCTCAATGCCCGTGGGCAGATGATGGCTAAAGAAGCCGTGTATATACTCCATGGAATTCTCTGTAGCTGTGAAGAAAAGATGGACCCGTGCCTTAGGTAATGACTGCGAGGGAACTTGAGGTCATTATGCCAAGCAAAATAAGCCAGAGAGAAAGAAAAATGCCAGGTGGTTTCACTCTTAAATAAAACATATAGAAACAAAATACATGAACAAACCAAACAACACAATTCTCAGGGCCCTGATTTCAAGACTGTGGTGACGGGGCGGGGGAGGTGGGCAGAGGGTAAAGGTGGCAGACGCAGGGGCAGCACACTCCGCTGCTGGTGCCAGGGGCTGCGCCCAGGGAGGGGGTGCAGCTCCTCTCCGGAAACCCACAGAGTGTGGTAAAGCAGCGAAATGGTAACACAAAAACGAAATACATTTCAAACAAAAATCAAGCAAACAAAAGTCTGTTTTAAGAGAAAGCAAATCACATGAGCTGAGTTCAAGGAAAGCACTTTAGCAGAGAAAATGAAAGGTTCCTGGAATGTGTCCCAGCTGCTGTGCACACCTCTGGGCCCCTGGCCTCGCCTCTGCTGAAGGCTTCTGGAAAGCACTGAAGTAACTTCCACCTCATGGATCCTAAAGAGAAAGGGCATTCCACATACCTGGATCTCCTTGTCTTAATTCTGGCTCTACTGTCTTCTCCATCTAGCCCATGAGTGATCACAGGTCCCCACCTCTGGTCACTTCTCTTTGGCCCCTGCCCCGTCTGGCTGAGCTCTAGGAGCGACATTGGCCGTCTTGCTCCTCGGGGCACTCTGGCTGTCTTCTGAGACAGAACCTGAACTGCTCAGCCCTGTTTGTCTCCAGAGGCAGGATGACTAGGCTGACCAGACGTCCCATTTTAAACAGAACAGGACTGTCTGTTTTTCTAGTTCTTGACAGTCAATCTCGTCCCCTTTTTAATAAACCAGGGGCAATGGGGACATGTGACTTGCCCTGGGCCCCATCTGTTGAGGGGGCCAAAAAGCCCCACCCTATTTTGTCCCATTTGGAAATACGGTCAGCCTAAGGATGGCCCCTCCACTGAGCAGTGACCTGGCTTCTAATTGTTTCCTCCTGTCATCTTTTTCTTGGATCTAATGTTTCTCTGTCTCCCCCTTGCCTCTAGGATCAAGCCACAGGCCTTGATTGGCATTCAATGTCCCGCTCATGCTGCCTTCGCACCTGTGTTCCAACAGGTGACCTCACTGTCCCCCGAACGGGCTCCTTGTATTTTTTTATGGGGTTTCTGTGGCCCGCTGTGGCCCCAGAATCCACAAGCATCTCTTCTCTGAGCCTTCGGTGGTCAAACATGCTCTAGTCACAAGGGGTCATCGCTTACTGCCTTGGGTGGACATTTCCGTCTTTTAGTATTTTTCCAATGTACCCTGGTGTTGATTTTATCTAGGAGGAAAGCTTCTGGAAGCCAAACACACATCAGGAGCCACACATGTACAAATTGAAGCAGTCAGCTTGGTGAATACTAGGGGCTCGTCTAAATACTTGGTGCACAGGTACGTGGGTCCCTCCTGCCTCTGCCAGCTCCGCCTCTCCTATCAGACTCCAGCTGGGTGCAGTCGGCCTGTTCTGTCATCTGTGGAAATCTTCCTTTAGAAGCCCTGACCTTTGACACTTTTTTGAAGACTTTCTATAGTGAGGGATGGTGAGAGAACTGAGTCGTAAGTACCCTATTCAGAGACGCATTTTGCTCCCAGTGTCATCAGGAACTCTCTCCTCCTCACTGCCACCACGGTCTCTGCCTCGCTTTCCAGCTGTCCCCATCTCACATCAGAATCATTGGAGTGGCAGCTCCAGGGTCCCGCTGCCTGCAGCATTATCCCCATGACCCCGCCTTCTGCCTGGAAGTGGACCCTTCCTCTGACTCCCCAGTTCACAGTGTGCAGCCTGTCTTCAACATAACACTACATAATAGGGTGGGACACCCCTACCCCCTGACCGGGTCAACCCCATCTAACCCCTATGCTGCAATATTGCAATTATGGCGCAATCTGTTTCTTTTCAAGATGAAACAGACATGTGGATGACCCCGTGGCTCAGTCCAGGCAACCCCCATCCTGGCACATCTGACCACCCAGGACGCACACCTGGTGGCCGATGCACATGCTCGCCAAGCCTTTCTCCTGCTCTCCTCCCAACCTGGGCTTTGCCCCAGTGTGAAGCCGATATAACCTCTCAAGGGAAAGCATTAGGCTCCAGTGAGACTGCATTTCATACCCGCTGGGGAGGCTCTAGCCCAAAGGTGACCAATGACAAGTGTCGGCAAGGAACCGGGAGAAGCTGGAACCATCGTATAACACTGAGACAATACCATGAACTGGATGGCTTATGGACAGCAGACATTTCTTTTTCCAGTTTCGCAGCCTGGGAAATCGAGATCAAGGCTGCAGCAGAGTCAGTCTCTGGCGAGCTCCCTTTTATTGGTTCATAGACAGCCATTTTGTCACAGTGTCCTCCATGACAGAAGAGGTAAGGGCCCTTTTTATAAAGGCACTAATCTCATTCACGAGGACTCTGCCAAAGACTCGGCCATCACATTAGAAGCTAGGATTTCAACAGGAATTTGTAGAAACACAAGAATTCAGTCTATAGCAAATTTAAAATTTTACCATCAGTATGGAAAACCACTTGGGAGGTCCTCATCAAATTAAATATAGGGTGACCCTGTGACCCTGCAATTCCACTCCTAGGTATAGACCCCAGAGAAGTGAAAACCGATGTCGATGCGAAACCTATCCATGAACGTTCCTGGCAGCATTATTCATAGTAGCCAGAGCAGAAGCAACTGAAATTTCCATCAACTGATGAGCAGGTGAACAGAGTGCAGTATATCCACACAGTGGAATACTGTCAGGCAATACACAGGAAAGAAGTTGGGGTACGTGCGGTACCATGGACGGGTCTTGGATATATTATGCAAAAGAGAGACGCCAGCCCAAAAGATCACATAGGAATGTAAATTAGTGCAACCTCTTTGGAAAACAGTATGAAGATTCCTCAAAAAAATAAAGCTGGATCTACCATTTAATCTTCCAGTCCCACTTCTAGGCATATACTCAAGAGAGCACATAAACTCTAATCAGAAAAAAAATTATCTGCACCAAAATGTTCATAGCAGCACCGTTCACAATAACCAACATGTAGAAACAACCTAAATGCCCGTCAACAGATGATGGATACAGAAGCTGTGGTCTAGATACTCAATGGAATTCATGCAGCTGCTATAACAGATAAACTGGTGCCCTTTCATCTGGATGGAGCTGGAAGGGATTATGCTAACCAAAATAAGCCAGAAAGAAAAAAGGCAGAGGATGGTTTCACTGAAATGCAGCATGTAAAGAAACGAAACAAAAGAGCGTATAAATCTAAAAAAAAAAAAAAAAAGCAGGACACAAGACATCGTCTACCAGCACGATGGGAGGAGGAGGGAAGGAACGAGGGAACGAGGTGGTGAAGGGCCCTGAGATCAGGCGGTGGGTGTGGAGTGAAATACGCACAGACCGAGGTGGGATTTCAATCTCCTAAAAATGCATATAACGATGTAAACAACAGGAATGATAAGACAATGAAAGACCATACCATGTATGACCCTCTCATGTGTAAGTCCAGAGCAGGCAAGTGCATAGAGAGGGAAGCAGATCAGAGCTCGCCTCAGGGTGTGGGGAGGGAGCGTGGGGAGGCGATGGCAAAGAAGGGCAGGGTTACTATGTGGGTGATGAAAAGTTTCTGGAATTAGATAGTGGCGATGGTTGCGCACCTTGTAAATATGATAAAAACACACTGAATTGGAAACTTGGAATGAGTGAATTGTGTAGTAAATGAATGACATCTCAATAAAGCTGTTAAAAAAGAGACGAATTAGCGAGTGTGTATTGCGCAATTATTCTCTGCCCAATACCGAGCAGGTATTCTACAGGCATTAAGTCCTTAATTCTCATTCAACCCCTCTCAGATGGTGCTATAGCCTGAAGGCTTGTCTCACTGCAAGACCCATTCTGTAGCTGGGACCCCTGATGTGATGATACCAGGAGGTGAGACCATGTTGAGGTAACTGGGTTTAAATGAGGTCATGCCGATGTTGCTGCTATGATGGAATGAGTGACCTTATAAGAAGAGACACTGTAGATCTCTCTCTCTCCTCTGCATGCGGACACTGCGAGAAGGCGGCTGTCGGCAAGCCAGAAAGACAGACCTCACCAGAAACTGCACCCTGGCAGAACCTCGATCTTGCACTGCAGCCTCCAGAACTATGAAAAACAAATGTCTGTAGTTCAGGCTCTCCACCTGTGGCACTTTGCTATGGCAGCAGAACTGAGACAGGTAGGCACTGTGCTCTATGTGCATTTCACGTGAGAGAAACAAGCACACCAGAGCATCTGGCTGGGTGTCACTCAGCCTCTAAGAGGCAGCACCAGGATGTGAACCCAGACAGTCTGCACTTGAGCCCGGCACCTGATTGCCCCTCAGATGGGTACATGTGTGCTCTGGGGCTCTGAGCCAGAAGAGGGAGAAATGATTCCTCATGATACTCCTTCAGGAGACATGCTCAGGGGTGCCAACCTCAGGGCTGCTGGTCCCCAGGAGTCCTGACAAAATCAGCCCCCAGATCCTATTTACAAAGCCAGGTCAACGGGAAAGGGGTCTTCCACCTCTATTCAGAGAAGCTGTGCAGGAAAAGCTTCTGCTGGCTTCCGCCAGCCTGTGCCTTGACATGCGCGCCAGTGGACCAAGCCAGACCAGCGGTGTGCGTGACGTTCCAGGGACTCCATTGTGGAGGGCATGCCTGGCCTTTCCTGATGCTGGGACCAACCTTCGGCCTCTGTCTGTGCTGGACTCTGCATCATGGGCCCGAGGCACAGGGACGGGGATGCTCCCGAAGCCAACATCAGGGCCTGGCATTGTTTGTGGGAAACTGAAGGCATAGAAGCTGGAATTCGGCCAAAGGGTCCAAGTAGAGGGTTCATGCTGGAGTCAGTTCTGCCACTTACTAGCACTTCCTGTGTGACCTGGCCGAGTCCCCTGGCCTCTGTGGACCTCAGTGTCAGCCTCTGTAAAGTGGAGCCGCAACAGATTGACGCACATATAGAGAGTGGCCAGGACAGCACCTGGCACACAGTAAGTGCTCAACAATAGGAGGTTTTGTGTCGTTTTCTTCTCCCTGTTGTTATTTTGAGTCAGCGGTGGAAAGAAAGGAGGCACATCTGGCTTATAGGTGTTTCCAGGATCACAGCAGAAGGGTGTTGACTACTTCTGTCTGTACTGAGGGGACTTGCTGTGATGTAGAGTGAGGGTGGTGACAGTTCTATCAGCTTCTGCTCAGCCTACGGTGCCCGGACACCTGCTCTGCTCTGGTTACTGGTAGCTTAGTGATTCGGGGCCTCTGACCTTTCATACAAGGAGTAATCTCGGGGGGTGTTTAGACAAGAGAAGCAGATGACTTTCGGGGTTAAAGGAAGAGGGGGAAGGAGATCTTGGGGGATTTGATCTCTTCTAGTAATCTCAACTTGTAGGAACAAGGATAAAGGGGACAAGACATGGGGTAAGGGACTCTGGAACAAGTTCCAGAGGGGATTGCTGGCTGGCCCCTTGGGGATGCCAGACCAGGGTCTCTAGTCCCCCTTGAATGTCCCGTCCAGCATGGAGAGTCTATAACTCACTCACCTCCGCCACCGGGTTTGGGCCTGAAGTGAAAGGCTGCTTTCCAGAACCGCTAGAGCAAAGCAGAGAGAGGCTTATCAGCTTCAGTGTTCATCTAAGCCCACATCAGAGACACGGCTGGGAGGTTCTCTCGCATCCTGCTTGTGGCCAAGCTGAACGGGCGAGGTTCTTCTGCCTACCTGGCCCTGGGCTCCTGAGTTGAGGGAGTCAGGCCGTGGGAGGTGTCTGCAGGAGCTTTGAGCTGTCCTCTTGTCCTTGGCAGCAGGACAAATGGGGAAAGCACATGCCCCGAGACAATCCTGAGGGCTCTCTCCTCAAGGCCGGGCTCTAGCTGCGGACCCTGGCAGCAGAGCGTGACCACGCTCAGCCCAGCTGTGTAGAAGCCTCCTTCTTTCTCTGTCTTCTGAGTCACTTCTGGTGTGCAAATGAACAACCTCAGCCCCGCAGAGGGGAGCTGCTGGCCCAGGGTCACACAGGGAGTCATGAGAGTGTAAACCACGCCTCCCGTCTTCATGCAGTGTGGCGGGGGTGTGGTTTCCTGGGCTGCGGCTGTTCAGTGGCCCCTGGGGTCACTCCTGCTGCCCGGTTCTCACAACTCCAAGACTTTCGTTCGTACCAGTGTCTTCTGCCAAGTTCCAATCAAAGAGAATGGTTTCTAACCAGCAGCCAGGGATTCACTTGTGAATAAACCCAGGAGGGACCAGCCGCTGACTCAACAGAGGGGCAGCTTGGCTGTCTCCAGTGGAACGCGGCATCTGATGGGGTGATAATGCTTGATCCAAAGGTTACCGAGTCAAAGCCTGTAATTTGCAAAACAACATCTTAGTGCCTTTTCCTGCGGGCGTTTGGACGTGCACACAGTCTGACCTTGGTCATGGAAAGCAATCTGGAGAGGGCGCTGCGTTCAATTTTGCTGTGCCCATGACGAGCCCATCTTGTGCAATGAACCCCTTGAGGCCCATGAATCAAGTGCCATTCATGGACGCAGAACAGAACGAACAAATCCAAGCCATTTAGCTTGCTTGACAGTCTCCAAATCCCACTGCCCCGTTAAAATGCACTCTCTCAAGTCCTGTTTCAAATGGCAAGCGTGGCTAAATGAATAAATGATCACAGGCTGTATTTGGTCTGTAGGTGGTGTGTCTTCAAAGAGATTCACCTGAACGGACTCTAGTAGAGGGACAGTCAGTAACGGACAAGCTATTTCTGCACTAAGTGCTAGCACTACCCATCCACGTGGGGAATCTGCGGAATCTGGGGAACAGCCTGGACACAGGTTGATTTTAGAGTTTGACCCAAAGGATCTAATGGCAAGGGTTTTCTAGTCTAAAGTGAGGATGAGAAGAATAAAGAATCGATGTCAACTCTGGACCAACCAGTGGACTGCTCCGCCAGCTGAACTGGGCTTTGGGGGTCGCTGCCTGGCTCAGGAGAGGAGCTGAAGCTCAAACTGATCAAATTTGTCAGACAGTTACAGCCCCAGTAACAGTTTGGGGAAAGGAGAGAAAAGGAAACATGAGTTAAAAAAGAAAGTCTTAATTGCCTTTGGTTTTCTATTTTCTAAACTATCTGCATCCTCCGTTAGCTCAGAGCCAGACCTGATGGCAGGTTGTGTCTTGATAAACCTAGACATACCATATGCCTCAGTGATCCCATTCCTCGGGATCTACCCACGAGAAGCAGAAGCATGTCTACACAAAGACATGTAGGCAAAGGTGCATAGCAGCACTCTTCAGAACAGCCAAAGTGGAAACAATCCAGATGTCCATCGAGTGATGGAGGGATGAACAGAATGTGGTCTCTCTGTGCAAGCGATTATTATTCAGCCATAGACAGGAATGAAACAGGCACATGCTAGAACGTAGATGAAGCTTGACAACATGCGGTCAAAGAAGTCAGATATAAACGGTCC
This sequence comes from Solenodon paradoxus, assembly GCA_004363575.1. Classification (NCBI taxonomy): domain Eukaryota; kingdom Metazoa; phylum Chordata; class Mammalia; order Eulipotyphla; family Solenodontidae; genus Solenodon; species Solenodon paradoxus. Next base: position 25,267 of record RJWH01008318.1, read on the forward strand.
CCGTGTATGATTCTGCTTATTGAAATATCCAGAATGGGCAAACGCACAGTGCCAGAAAGGAGCTGAGTGCTTTCCAGGGACTGGGGGAGCCGGGGAGGAGAGGAGGATGAGGAGTGACTGCTTCATGAGGGTACGGTTCCTTTCTGGAGCGATGAAAACATTCTAACATTGATGATGATGGTGATTTTACAGCTCTGCGAATGTACTGAAAGCTACTGATAATACACTCCAAAATGGTTAAAGCAAATTTTGTCTTTCAAAAATGTTTTATGGCAAAACACACATAGCATGCAATTTTCCTAGCAGCCATTTGTAAGTGTGCAATTCAATGGCACTAAGGACTTTGACATTGTTCAGCAACCATCTCCCCAATCCACCTACAAAGCTCTGTCACCATTCAAACTGAAAATCCATACCCATTAAATCTCCACTCTTGACCACCCGCTCCCCGGCCCCGGGAACATCTCTCTTCCGCCTTGCGTCTCTGCCGACCTTGCTCTTTCCATTTCCTCATACATTTGTCCTTTTGTGACTGGCTCCTTTCACTCAGTATAATGCTTTCAAGGTCCTTCTGTGTTGTAGTACGTATCAGAGTTTCTCAAGTGGTGCATTTTACGTGAAGTTTCTCTCAAGAAATATTGCATCCTGATATGAGGTTTCATGGTGTATTAACAACAAGCACCAGCATCTTAGTCTCTTTGGGCAGCTCTAACAAAACACCAGAGACTTGGGTGGCTTACAAATAGCAGAAATGTTTTGCTCACCGTTCTGGGGGCTGCAGGTTTAAGATCAAGGAACCAACAAGATGGCGTCCTGGCGTGGGCCCTCTCCCGGGTTCACGACCGTGCCTTCTCACCGTGTCCTCTGAGGCCCCTTTTATGAGAGCTCAAATCCCACTCATGAGGACTACACCTAGTCACCTCCTAAATAGCTCTGCATGGGGGGTTAGCGTGTCAGTGTAGGGATTTGGAGGGGACACATACATTCTGAGCATATCAGCACCTCTTAAATAATCTTAGTGTCAGGGCATGGGGCCAACCAATCCCCACAAGACCGGGCTGCATGTGACTGTCATACATCTGTTGTGCATGCATTTGAAACCCCTCTGCAGTTGCCAGGGACACAGATCTCTGCACAACTCAGCCCCACCCTGAAGGGGCTTCTAGTGATCTGGAGCCTTCAAAATCAGGAACAGGAACACAGAGAGACAAGGGCAGTGAGCAGACTTTCTTTTGGAAGGAGCACTGAGGGAAATTGTCCTGGTGGGAGCACTGTAAGGAAGCAACGTGGAGAGAGGAATGAAGGTGAGCTGGGAGCCAGAGAGACGTGAGCTCACCTTCTGACGTGTTATGGGTATCCTGAGGCTGCTGTAACAAATGACCTCCAACTCTGTAATTTCAAGCAACGCACATTGATTCTCTTTCAGGTGTGGAGGCCAGATGTCCAAAATGGGTCTCACAGGGTTAAAATCCGAAGAGAATGTTTCTTTGCCTTTTCCGGCATCTGCAGGCCACCTGCAGCCCTTGGGTCGTTCTCACAACACAGACTCCCATCGTCTCATGTCTTCTGTGTCAACCCTCCCTCTGCCTCCTTTTATAGGGACACCTTGTGACTACACACGGGGGCCTGTCAGATAGTGCAGGATGTGCCCCCACCTCAGGACCCTCAGTTTAACCACATCTGATGGTCTCCTTTGCCAGACAGATCTTATGCACAGATTCCCAGGGTGAGGTTGCAGACACCTTTGGGAGTCACTACTCAGCCAACCTGCGCTCCATCACCGATTAGCTCGATGGTCTTCAATAAGTCCCTTCCCACCTCACTGCCCACTTTAATATCTTGGAGGGAAATGGAGTAGTCCTTCCTACCTGAGGGTAGCCCTGAAGACTAAAGGAGAGGCTGTGACCCCCGAGGCAGGCACAGCTTCCTGCCTGTTCTCGAATAATGGTGCCTTGAAAGCTGAGCCCACTTGGAGACTCCGAGAAGACAGGCCAGCACTCCAGGCTAAGGGGATGCCATTAACAAAGGAAAAAAGGTGGCAGTTGCATGGCTTGTTCCAGAGGGGGAAAGGTGTCCAACAGGGCAGACATGGAGGTTGCAGAAGGGAAAGAGCAGTGTTGGCGGAGACAGGGATGGCCCATCTTAGGGCTTGCCCATGGGATGACTCGATCCAAGTGGATCTTGCCATCAGCAATGGGAAGACATTGAACTTTTCAGGGTTGATGCCGGGAGATGTGACATTAAGAAGTTTATTCTGGACATGCCCTGGTGACTCAGGTGATAAACCAGTGACTGGGGTGTGGACCATGTAAAGACTAAGTACCTGGGTTCGCGACCAGGGCCTGGGGGAGACAATCATAAGTAAATAGACAAATAACTAAAGGTGTTTCTTCCTCCTCTACCTTCCTTCCCCAAAATGCTCCTTGTAGTGCCCCCTGGTGGAGTAGCAGTTTGCTCTGGCACCTCTGGCCAGTGCAGTCCACCTACATCCCAAGGACCAAGGTTTGTGTCCCGGGTCTAGGGGGAAACAACCAGGATGAACAAGTAAATAAAATAGATGAATGCTTCTTCCTCCTCTCTTCTCCTGCCTAGCTGCTTGCCTTTATTCCTCCTTGCACAGTTCCTTAACATAATAATAATAGTGATAACAATAATAATAATAATTTAAAGAATGCTCCTTCCTCCTCTCCCTCCTTTTCTTTCTAACAGAAAGGCCACTCTGCAGCAGTGAGGGCCTGATGCTCACCATGGGCCTGCTGGCCGGCTGGCATGTCGTTGTGCCCTTGGAGGAAGCTGTGAGTTGGGGTGCTCCCGCTCTGCTGTGTCTGTGACAGACGATTGCATCTACAAAGACTGGAAAGTGTCGTGATACACCAGCAGAGAAAAGCAAGTGGCCTGCGACAGGAATCAGGGACTATGGCCGACTCGCAGTTCAGGCAGCCATGTGGTCATGTGCCCGCTGCTGGCCCCAGAAGAGAAGTGGTTCTCTGCCAAGTCCAGATTCAGCAGGATCGGCCTCCTCCACCTGGGCGTGATGAGAAGCCATGTCACTGTAACTTCGACCAAAAGAAAGGGGCCCCTCGAGTGAGCCTGGAGTCTTTCTCATCGCCAGTTAGCGGAGAGGGTTCCTTCTGTCGGTCAGTGGAGATCCCACCGGTTGACAGTCTGTGCCTATCCCCATGTAAGGCTGAATAACAGCGCACAAAGCACGGGGGTCTTATTCTGAGAAGCTGTCAGCAGTACCTACACGGCAAGAGACTATTCAGCTGTGACTTAGTTAAGGGGTAGCCAGGTGGTCTCTCAGTATAACCTCAATGTCCTCGTGAGAGAAAGGCCAGAGGACAGTCACACAGTGGCGATGCGACCATGGGAGTAAGATGCTCTACTGCTGGCTTTGAAGATGGCGGCAGGGGCCACGAGACAAGGGACACAAGGGGCACAGCTCTAGATGCCAGAAAAGGCCAGCAAGCCCTCGCCCCCAAAGCCTCCCTAGGGAGGGTGGCCCAACCGACACGTTGGTATCGCCGGTGAGTCTGGTTTCCAGCTTCCGGCTCGCAGACATGCAAGAGAATAAACGTGTGCAGCTGGAAGCCGCTAAGTCGATGGGATGATTTACAGCAGCCACAGGAAATGAACCCAACTGCCCTGATGTGATGTGCTTCAAGCAGGTACCGGAGTCACAGAAATCTGGGTTCGGGAGCGGGTGTTCAGGGTCCACTTGCTCCTTGCAGAAAGGTCTACACTGACCTGACAGACTCTCTGCACTCGAACTTGCTGGAAGAGTCCGTGGATCCATGGGAGTCAAGGTAGAGCAACCTCGGTCCTGGTGCGCAGAATCCTGCTTCCGCAGCCTGGCCTTATGGGTAGAGGCCGTAGTGCCCAACTCAGCCTGGGCCTCTGAAAGTGCCACCAGCTCTGCCTGGCACAGCACAGCGTGGTCAGAGGACTGCGCTTTCACTGTCTTGACAAAGCTGCAGGCTCTCCTCCAGGAAATGATTGCCACTCCTGATCTGATGGCTTTTGCCCAGGTGTCTCTTGGCTTGCCCGGCAGTCACGAGGACAGTTTGTTTTCACTTTGGGCCTTCAACTCTGCTTGGCTTAAAACCCCAGCTGTGTTTGCTTACCCGTTCACCAAACATTGACCACGGGTCATGCTCCCTCTGAAGGCTCCAGGAAAGAACCTGTTGCAGGCTTCTCTCCTGGTTTCTGGTGGCTTCCAACAAGCCTGGCTGTTCCTTGGCTTATAGATGCACCACTCCGACCTCCGGCTCTGTCTTCACACGTCTTCCTCCTTGTGTGAATCTGTGGCCCTGTGTCTTCACTACGCACCGTATGAGGACAGTAGTCATGGGATTAGGGCTCACCTGAATCCAATATGAACCTGGCTACATCTGCAAACACCCCATTTCCAAGTGAGGTCACATTGAAAGGGGGAACACACTTCCACCCACAGTACCTTCTAGAGAGTATTGGCAATGTCTGCCTGTTTGGGCAAAGCTGACTGCTCCTTTGATTCAGTGTTCATTGTGTTGGCTGTCTGCTGGCTGGAGCACGGGGAGAAGAAGCAGTCACCTCCAGGGCCTGTGAGGCCAAGACTGGCCAGCAGACTCAGTGAGCCTTCCGCAAGGCTGGACAACAGATGAGGAAGTGCGCGCTGCTCCGGGTGGAACAACCCCCCTCCTGGCTGGCTTCAGTGAAGCAGGCCTCGCAGCAATGGTGGGTATTCCTCTGCCCCCAAAGTTACATCAAGTAAGCGCGGTGAGCCAATGTTTATAGCAGTGTTATTGAGAACAGCCAATAGGTAGACGCAACCCACATGCCCATCAACAGATGACTGGATACGTACGTACAATGGAATATCATTCAGCCGTGAAAAGGAGTGAAGTATTGACTCCTGCCATGAGGGTGGACCTTGAAAACCTCAGGCTGAGTGACAGAAGCCAGACACCAAAGAAGGCATATTGCATGCTTCATTCAGATGAAAGTCCAGAACAGGGGAGCTTAGAGACAGAGGGCAGAGCAGTGGCTCCTATGACTGGGTAGGGCGATGGACTGGGGTCAAGGCCGATGGCCGCCAAAGGGGACAGCGTTTCTTTTGAGGTGAAGGAACGCTCTAAAATGGATAGCGGTCCTGCTCGGTGACCCCTGTGCTGCCGGGTTCCTGCCCCAGGACAGGATGAGGGGTCATCTAAAGGGGTGCAAGATGGTGGCCACTTCCAGTCACCACTAGCCATCTTCTTAGTTAACAACTCCACTCCTAGAAGCTCTTCTCAGGAGCTCCCTGAAATCCCGCTGTGTTGACTCGTGTCACCCTCGGGGCAGGTGGCCAGGGTGTTGGAACTGGACCTCTGGAGACAGGGAGAGCACCCTTCATTTCCTTAGGTGCTTGGCGCACGTGACATCACTTCGACCCCTTGATGCTTCCTCCGCGGACCCTTCTTTCTTGACAGTTATCCATCTTTACTCTGGCGTTCAGAGAACACCCGTGGACTCTCCTATGTCCAGTTCGGCACTGCTAACAGGCACTCCTCTCATGACCTGCTGCGAACGCTCCTTCTCTCCCCACTGACCTTCTGTCGCTGATACTTATTTGTTCCCTAGAAGACGGGCATCATAGTGGAAAAGAAGGAACCTGAGGTCTGGAATCAGCTGTGAACCTGTTGGCAGTTTGACTTGCCCTGTAGAACCTGTCTTCTTCACTGGAAAGGTGGTGGGGCTGGGGGTGGAGGCGGCTGAAATACCCTGTGCTCAGCCCCTCCCTCCAGAGAGGGGAGGGTACCTGGGAGACTGGGCAGGGGGCCCTGCTGCGGGTACAGGCCTTGCTTTCCACCCCCAAGCCTCTTGATCAAGTTCTCGCAGAATGAGCACTGACTGAACTTCACCTTCAGAAACTCAACAGGAAATGACAGCTTAGCGAGAGAGACGTCGAGGCAGCCAGAATGTAAATCAAACCAGTCACCTTGGTCATTAACTCAAAATGGATCAAAGACTCAACTATGAGAGCTGCAGGGATAAAAGTACAAAATTCTTCGAAGAAAACACAAAGGTGTCATGACCTTGGCCATGGCTTTGTAGGCAGGACACCCAAAGCACAAGTGTACCAAAGAAATAATCCACCGCACTTGGTCCAAATTAAAGAGCTCGTTTTGGCATTTCTTTTTAGCAAGCTCTGACACATACCATTGTGTAAATGCTAAGGTGTACCCCATGTTGATTTGAGAAAAATGCATTTCTATTTCAAAGGGCTTATCCTGCGAGGGTACGCGGCTGTGAAAGTGGTGGTGCCCCCCTCCCCAGCCCGGGGGGTGCACTAAAATCATGCACGTGCGCGTTCGCGGGAGCACGTCATGTCTGTGACCTCTCGCTCAATCCAAATAAATGGAACTGGCAGTGCTGGGGA